>PVKC010002599.1:0-28598 GCA_004027635.1 Crocidura indochinensis
AACCTAGCACCATGACTTAACCGTATCAAACTTCCAAGCCAACAAATTTGTTTTAGTTCTATAGATCCTGGACATCTCAGTATCTTATAGTAGTATCAGCTCAGTATTATCTCAGGAAATATAATCTAAAAGTTATATAGTAATCAATGAACCTAAACAATTAACACAGAGGTTCAAATAGTATCAAACATAGCCCAGTAAATTTTTTGATACTGATTTTAGTAATATGAAGCAATATAATAATCATTTAAAATTGACTCATGTTGATCTAAGTTTTGGTAATTCTATATGTCTTTGTATTGTTAACAAATAATATAAAGTAATCTTATTTGTGCCTATGGAGGCAGACTATCATTGTGGGTGGAAAATTAGGGATACTGGTGTGGTGAGATCATAACAGTAGTGAGAGTGATGTTTGAATATTTTTAATCTGAAATGACTATATATGAAAAACTTGGTATATCAAAGTGCTATAATAAAAATTAAAAAGAAATTTTTTAAAAATCTAGTACACTTCAAAAATTAAACATTGTTCTATTTTATGAACCTGTACTTTATCAGATATTTACTAGAGAATTAAAGCATATATTTACAAAATTCTTTATACAAGAATTCTAGGGGCCAGAGTAGTGGCACAAGCAGTAGGGCACTTGCCTTGCATGTGCTAATTTAGCTTGGACCGCGGTTCAGTCTCCCCTGTGTCTCATATGGTCCCCAAGCCAAGAGCAATGTCTTTTGTGGTTTGTTTGTACACTGTTATCTCCTTCCATATCATAGAATAATTCAAGACAGTTGGCCTTTATGTTATTGACAAACCATCTCTTCAGTGCCTTTCTTAATTCCTCTCTTTCATTGGCATTCTCATTTCTATAATATAGAGCCAGGGACATAGAATTTTTAATAGCCTCTATTTTCTTTTCTTGTTTAAATAAGAGCATCTGGTATTTGTTTTCTTTCTGACTTATTTCTTTTAAAATTGGGGCCGGAGTCATAGCACAGCAGTAGAGTGTTTGCAAGTACATGATCCAGGACGGACCTGGATTTGATCCTTGGCATCCTATGTGGTCCCCCAAGCCAAAGGCAATTTCTGGGCACATAGCCAGGAGTAACCCCTGATCATCACTGGAGTGGCCCAAAAACAAAAAAATAAAAATGTTACCCACAAATTCCACCCTGGTTAAAGTGAACAACATGATCTCATCATTTTTAAAGATTTTTGTTTGTTTTTGTGTTACATCTGGTGATTCTCAGAGCTTATTCATGGATCTTTACTCTTTATCCACATCTGGCAGGCTCACAGGACCATATGTAGTGCTGAGGATCAAATCTGAGTCTTCCACATGCAAGGTACAAACCCGCTGTTCTATCTCTAGTTCATCTATTATTTTTTTTCTTCACATCATTTCATTATGTGTATATACCAAAACTTCTTTACCCATCATTCTGCAATTGCAGATTTGTATTATCTTCATTTCTTGGCAATTCCACTAGGTACTGCAATGAATATGATATGTTTACATACATCTGTTGGAGAGGATGTTGGTAGAAGCTAAGAGTGGAATCTGGGGTCAAATAAAACATGGTAAAAGAAACTTGGCTAACTTTAAAAATGAAATAACCTACTGAATAGAAAATAATTCATACAATACTTCAAATAAAGAATGAATAGTCAAGCTATATAAAGCTAAGTAAAAGAAAAATATAATATCCTCAAAAATGTTAAGAAAAGGAGGATGGATATTTCCACAAGTAGGATATGTGGATATGGTGTATATAAAACATGATCATAATTGCATTGTGTCATAGAAATCCAAAGCAAACCATCAATTAAATAAATAATAATAGCAAATATCAAGAATATAAGAAATAACATGTGCTGGTGGGGCTGGTAATGCGTTAAAAAAGCCTTAGTTTCTACTTATGGTAGTATTGTGTAATTCAGCCCCTATAGAAAAATATATGAAAATTTCTCCCAAAATTGCTACTTTCTTGAGGGTCCACACCTCAGGGATTACTCCTGACCCTGTACTCAGGGATGATTCATGATTGAAGCTCACTTAAAGTTTCAGAGACAAAAGGGATAACTCACAGGCAATATTAGCATCTTATAGCCTAATCTCTCCAGCACTAAAAATTCTTGCTTTATTAATAATTATTAGTAATTACTTTATTAGTGATTCAGCAGTAAACTAAAGAGGACATGCTCTAAAAAATAATAGAAGCAATGGCACTAATATTGAAAGACACAAAGAAAATACTATCAAGGTATGGTAGAGAGATGAAAGGAGATTAATTTTTGCAGGAATACATAGATATTATACAGAGTTTTATCTTTTCTCTAGTCTGTATAACCAAGAATGCAATTAAAGCAAGATAACTATATAATAATAAAGGACATTTAGGGGGAAATATATTAAATATACTTTGTCAAAATTCTACATTTATAAGGATAGTATTTTTTCTTTTCAATGGACTTTTTAAAAACCTCAACTAATGCATAAAGTAAGAGAGTGTAGAAATGTTTATAAAAAGTTTTTAAATAAGTTACTTATGCATGTCTTAGAAAACTTCAGTTTGCTCTTTTAGTGATTTGAAACACTTAGTGAATCTCAGATGCCATGACCACACACAGAGTTTCTCATTCTGAGAACAAGAATCAGTAGCTGGAAGATCTAGAACTCTGGTATCATTTACTAACCAATCAGAGTAACTAGTAACTGATGATGTATGTGGTACTAAGGCCATAGTAGAACAAAAATATTAAGGTTCACGAATTTCAGGGCTACTGAGGTAGGTTGATTATAATATTGAGTCAAGCAACTCAAAGTTGAGTCAGAGAAACTGTGACCTTATAATTACAATCCTTACACAGTAAGCAAATATGGCAGAGAATACAGATCTTCTGTTGCAAGAGTTCTTGTTTTATTTTATTTTATTCTGATTTGAAGGCCACACTAACAATGGTGAGGGTTACTCCTGGCTCTTCATTAAGGAATCAATTCAAAAGGACTTGGGGGAGCATAAGCTGTGCCAGGATCAAATCCAGTCTAGTCATGTGCAAGGCAAATGCTCTGCTTGCTTTACTAGTGCACCAGGTCCAAAGTCTCATGTTTTTGTTTTGTTGTGTATTAGTTTTGTTCTTGTTGTTTTAATTTCTTTTAATGTGTCTATCTAGGTTCAAACCAAGAACTATGTGTGTGTGTGTGTGTGTGTGTGTGTGCGTGTGTGTGTGTTTTAGGCATATGTTCTACCACTGAGCCACTTTTGTCACTTAAAGCTTATTTTTAAAAACACTTAAAGCATCTTGCTTTGTTAGTGTTGTCACAAGTTATCTATTTAATACAACACAAAAGCAGGTGTGACCAAAGTACAACCTCTAACCAAAAATAAACTATGTAGGAGTCATCACTTTGCAAACTCTTGTCTTGATATTGGTTGTGTGAAATCAAGTTTGTGTTTCATATATTAAATCAGTCTAACTAGACATACAGAAACATAAAAAAACTTTTCTTTCTGATAGTATAATTATGCATATATTACAGTAAATAAAGAAAGTCCACAGCCATTTTATCTGATAAGTTAGAAGTTGTATCTGTCATTTTCTAGTCAAATTATGATCTTTATTAACTTTCAACTAGAAAGATAGTTATCCTTTGCACATAGATTAATTAATGGATGCTAAGACATAGAGTCAAATTTTTAGTCAACTTTTTTAAAAGAGAGGAAAAATAAATGATACTTTGCCTAAATGTATAACCCAACTTCAAACAGATGCAAAAGTTCGATTATATAGTGTTTGAAAGATAGTATTTAACTAAGACACATTTCCTCAGAGTAGTAAGGTATTTATATTCAGTCCTTCAAGTTCTTTCAAAAAGTCAGTGGAAATTTGTGGAATGCCAGATTTTGCATAAACTCTTTCATTTAATTGGATCAGTGATTAAAAAATGTTGCTACCATCCAAATAATGTTTTTTACAAAAATGTTTTTCAAAAACATTAATATCATAGACATGATTATAAATATTTGGAAAGATGTGAAAAATACTTATTGCTGATAATTTCTCAGTAGCATGAAACAAGGTAAGTAGTATTTTTTATGAAAAAAAAAATGGTTGCATACAAAACTTGTTTAAAAACCAGATTGTTGGCCCAGAGCAATAGCATATTGTGGAAGGCACTTGCATGTGGCCAACCCAGGATCCCATATGGTCCCTTGAGTGAATTTACAGGAGTGAACTCTTAGTGCACAACCAGAAGTAACCCAGAGAACCAATAGGTGTGGCCTGAGGAAACACACAAATATATCAGGTTGTAGTTTATATCTATAGTAGCTAAAATAAAAATTTATGTTCAACATGAGTTATGATAAAATAAAATAAAAACATTTAAAAGAAAACTAAAACTAAAAAAAAAGTAAGAACTTACCCTTATTTTAATTTCATTCATATACTAATAAGTCAAATAATTTTTAAAATATTTATTAATGAAACTTGGTCTTTCTTCTTATGACTTGAATATGCAAAATTAGTTGATCGTTATTCTCTTCTCATTGCTTGTGCCAACAATCCATAATTACATTAAAATTTATTTGTATCCAGTATCCATTTACTGTTTTCATTGATATCATGAATAAAACAAAAATTGTATGCATGGCTATGGTTTTATTTAATCTGAATGAGAAAAAATATAAAATGTTTTAATGGTCAATGCATATTTGGGCTGAAAGACAAGTAAAATAAAAGTCAATATATGAAGATTTTAAACATTTATAGAAAATTAATGTAAAGCATGCTTCTAATCAAAAGTATGTTTTTTAAAACATCTGAGCTTCACAGTTTTTAAAAACTTTGTATTCTATTATATACTTGTATATATTTATATATTTGTATTAGATATATTATATATACATATACATATATATATACATATACATATATATATTATATGTATAAATACTTTGTACTAGTATTAAACAATCTCCAACAAAAATATTTATCTTTTTTAATATTTTATTTAAACACATTAATTACATACATGATTGTGTTTGGGCTTCAGTCATGTAAAGAACAACCCCCATCACCAGTGCAACGCTCCCATCATCATTGTCCCAGATCTCCCTCCTCCCCACCCAACTCCTGCCTGTACTCTAGACAGGATCTCCATTTCCCTCATACATTCCTTTTTTTTTTTTTTTTTTGGTTTTTGGGTCACACCCGGTGACGCTCAGGGGTTACTCCTGGCTATGCGCTCAGAAGTCGCTCCTGGCAGGCACGGGGGACCATATGGGAACCGGGGGATCGAACCGTGGTCCGTCCTAGGCAAGGCAGCAGGTACCTTACCTCCTGCGCCACCTCCTGGCTCCCATACATTCCTATTATTAAGAGAAATTGCCTCACAATTTTTATTTGTTTTGGAGTCAAATCAAGTATTGCTCAGGGCTTACTCCTGGATATGACTTTAATAATCACCCCTGGAAGTATTTTCAGGGCACCGTATGGGATGCCCGGAATCTAAGCTATATGCAAGGGAAATACCATATCTTCTGTATTATGACAATGAGGCCAACTCACATTTTTAATAAAAATGCTCACTCTCATTATCTTCTAAGATGCAATATAAACATGCATTAATAATTTTATCTCTTCTCAAAATCTTTCCACTGTCCTTACTATGTCTTAGAAAACAATTTTGTAATCTAGGAAATTATCTAAAATTCTAGAATCTAAAAGTGAAGAAAATAAGCATGGTCTTATTATCTCTAACATACCTATTCAAATTATTTTGCTTATAATATATGCTTCGATTAAAAATATTTAGTCTCTTAACATTATCAACTAAAAAATTTGGATTACAAGGCAAAAATAAATGAAGAACTTACAACACATTTGAGATAGTAAAGGGTTTAAATATTTATTTATTTATTTATATCGTATCCTTTTGAACTTACTGTCAAATGGTATGAAGTGTTCTTATATGCAGTAGTATTAGTCTAGCAAAATATAATAGCATCTCTTTTAAATAGCATTTTAGTACTTTAAGTTTCAAAAACAAATGATCATAAACATTTGATATTACCAAAATACCATCATCATTATATATAGTATATGTCATTTAATTAGGCAAGGTATGCATCCTTAAACTGTTACAAACTTATTTTTGGAATAAAATAATTTGTATATATAAAATGTTAAGATTTTAAGTATAATGGGAAAGACTATTAAATCTCACCACATTGATATTTTTGTTCATCTTTTTCAAATTTCCCTTGCAGTTGTTGGGTGAATAAATTAGGCTAAATAACTTATATCATTTGGGAATTGAATCATTTAGAGTCAAATTATTTCCACTCCCCCTCTTTTCCTTGACATGGAAAACTTGGGTTTTATCCACAACTGATAGTAAAGTTAAAAGAAGGATCTTTAAGATACTGATTTCAAAGTAGATTCATTGATACAGTAAGAAAAATCCATTTTAATGTATATCAGAATATATAGAAATATATATTCTAACATGAGGAAAAGAGGTCAAAATCTACCACAAAGTTTTTTATGTAAGCAATATATTATATTGCTAAGGAGTCTGGATCTGTGTTTCTAGAATTGCATTATATGGTTGTTGTGAGAAAGAAAAGAATTCATTGCCTAGAGAAGTAAATAACACAGTGAGTAGCAAGCATCTTGTGCAATCCAAGTCTTTCCAATATTGTCATTTAATAAACCCTATATACATATATAGAACTAAAATTTAATACAATTTTTAAAACATACAAAAAGAGTTTATAGCACAGGGCACAGAGTGCAAAGAATCACTATACACCATGGAAAGATCTTAAGATAATCCTTTATACAATTTTTGTAATGAATGTTAAACTTTAGTTTTTGTAAGCTGAATGGATTCCTTACATGAATGTGAAGCCAAAGAATATTTTACTTCTTAAAATTAATTTCTCAAGTAACTATATACTTACACAAGCCTTTTATCTTAACTGTAATAAAATAAAGTGTCTTATTTTGTTTTGATATCATGGCTTAAATATCTTAAGATAAAATTTAACACATTGTCTATAATGAAAATTATTTTCAACAAAATATTACTGGGGTTTTGTAGCTACTACTCAACATTAGCTTGACAATGTTAGATGTTTTTATCCTACATATGGAAATTGTAAGACAGTGATAGATGATCAGTTGATCTAATTTCCATCTCAAATTTGTAAAATAATTTGACAATGAGTTCAACTAGAATAAAGCATATTTCAAAACAAGGAGGTCTGCAATATGCATTCCATTTTTCATGCACATCAAATTATCCTTGACATAAAAAATTCAAATTTACTTTATATTTCAATCTACCTTGCTAATTATCCTATTTTGGAATTGCTTATCTTAAAAATTGTTATGGAATTTAAAAAGTAAGGAGTATGAATACACATAATATTCCCTCAGTATTTTTATCACTTTTATTATTAATAATGAGGATGTTTAGATTAGTTAAATGCACTAAAAATGGCAATATCCTATTTAGATGAAGTCAAATCACAAATTAATATGATGACTTTTAATGAATTCTTTCCTTCTACATTGAAACTTCCTATTTAAAGTAAATTAGTTAATATTTAAATGTATCATAGTATCAGGCCTATCATAGAAGAAAGGACTTTCATGAAACCCAAAGTCCTTTATTACATGCCAGACTGAGGATGAGCCTTTTGAAAAGTTTCAAGTGTCATGCATACTCACAATCTTTCCAATAATGCTTGTTCCTTAGGTGTTGGACAGTAAAATGCTATCTAGAAAGAAGGTACTGTTGGACAAACAATTATTCTCTAAGACCTGAAATATCTCCGTGCTTATTGTTTGCGAATTTCTTACTATGTGGCATCTCATTGAATGCCCAACTTTAGAATACATGACTCAAATAGTCATTGCCTGAAAGGTTGTCTATGGAGCTTTTGAAAACATGAAAGCTCCTAAAAGGTTTAGTGAAGTTTGAAATTTGTGTGAAATAAGTATAACAGCAATATGTTTTTGTAATTGATATTACTGTGCCTTGTTTTTATGTTTATATCACGTCAGAATAAGTCTAGAAGAATTAGACATGAAGGTACATATTGCAAACATAGAGAACAATAATGTCATTCAAATGCCATACTTGCTTATAACTACATTTTATGTATATAATATTACTAATAAAAATATTAAGATATATCAAAATTTCTTTTCAAGGTATAATGCAAAATGTTCTCCATAACTTCCTGGACATTCCTTAATAAACAGAATAAATATTACTCCCCCAAATAATTACATAAAACCTCTGCAGCATATTTTTTAGTTTAATACATTTTAAATGGATACATTATTTTAGACCAACACAAAATGTTAACTATTTTAGAGTATGAAATTGGTTGAATGGTATGGCATAACATATCATTTTCAAAAATCTTCCCTGTGTTCTTTGTTTTAGATGCCTTTTTATTTGTCTTTAGAAATAAAGTTCTACTTTTAAACACCATCAAAATATTCATTTTCCTCTCTGTTAATTTACTGTTCTAATTTGAGTAGTAGTTCTTTATTTTTCTAAATAAATATAGCTATATTTTATATTACTATACTTATTAAAATTTCAATATATCAATTTAAATTTATATGTTTCAGTATGAGAATCTAAAGCTATGACTCCATTCTATTGGTTGTGAGTTTTGTTTTGCTTTTTTTTTTTTAAGAAAAAAATATACTCAGGTAGATGGAAAAATAGCATAGGGATAAACTGAAAGACAGAAAGAGAAATGGAGATAGAAATAGGGACTGGAGTTGGAGTACAGTGGTAGGGTGTTTTCCTTGCACGTGGCTGACCCAAGATGGACCTGGGTTTGATCCCCAGCAACCCATATGGTCCCCAAGCCAGGGACAGTTTCTGAAAGCAGTGGCATGAGTAACCCCTGGGCGCTGCCAGTGTGGCCAATCCCCCCCCCAAAAAAACAGAAAGAACGAAAGAAAAGAATATACAGAGAAATAAAGAAAGCAAAAAAAAAACAAATAAAAGAAAAAAGGAAACAAGAAAGAAAAATGAAAAACCTAAATAAAATAACTAAATGTTTACTTAATACCAATTATTTAATGCACATAAACATAGGCACAGCAAAATATGGAAAGAGTTTTCATTTTTCACACCAATCATGATTGGTGGGTAAACTTTAAGCTATAAAGTAATGAGCACTGTATGGAGCTGGAGAAGCATTGGAGGTAGAGCGTTTGCCTTGCATGCAGAAGGACGGTGGTTCGAATCCCGGCAAGAGGAGTCTACAACTCCTCTTACAGATGAAGAATCATCTAGAGCAGCAATGACAAACCTATGGCAAGTGTGCCAGCTGTGGCACGCGAAGGCCTTGCAGCTGGCACGCAGAAAGGTCTGCAATTAAGATATAAGGCACGGCGGCGGAAGGCGAGTGTGCCTGTGTCTGCTTTGTAGCTTACCTGGCAACAGGGCCATACAGGCCATTGGGAGGACCTGGCATTCTCCTGGTGGGCCGCGACCCATCCTCTTGTGCTGGCCGCAGTCCTGTGAGTGGATGTTTAGACTGCCTGTCTTCCCCTTAGTAGCCTATGAGCCAGACCGTGTGTGAGTGGGAAGAGGGGCCAGGAAGAGAAGCTTCACACTGAGTCTTTAACAGGAGCTCATTGAGGCTGTAGTGTTATTCCATATGTGACATCTGTAATCAGGAACTGTTCCTAGTGCTCGCATGCTAGAGAGGTGAGGATATGATGGGATGTTAATGTGTCTAATAATGTGCTCTTCTGTAAAAACCTCTGTATCTTCCATGGGAGACATGCTAAATTCGAGGAAATAAAAAAGGTGCTTATGATGATTGCATAGAGAAGTTCAATAAGCCGAAAGGCTGGGCTCTCTGCGAACAAACAACACACTAACCCACTACTCTGTACCTTATGAAAAACTCAATATAGCAAAAAACAGTAAAGTGTATATGTGGCCCCTCACAGTGCTTTTATAGACATCATAATAAAATAACAAAGGTTCCAATAATGAAAAGTAAAAGTCCTTTTCCCATACACTCAGGTCCTCTTAATTAGTTGTTATTGTGATGAATCCAATGCTATATAGTCATTAATACAATTAATCCAATTTGCAGGTCCTTTTATTTGGGGAATTGCAAGCACTTCTCCAATACATCAAAACTATAAATAAAACATTTCTTCTTGTCATGTAAACCGTCAGCTCACTAAGGTTGGACATAGCTGAGCAGCCTCTTGTTATCTGGATTTTTTATTGTAAAAAGCGTAGACCTCATGGTTTGGTTTTATTGATAAGTGCTTTTCATTTTTTTGTTTCAAAGGTGAGAGTCTGCCATTGCTTTTATAGAACATTAACGTTTGAACTTATTGTACGATTATCTTTCCTGTGCATCTTCCTATAAATTACATTGTTTTCTAGAAAATCTTTGGGTGTTCATCATTCCTTTGAGAGTTTTGTGTGACAGCAGAGGATGTTTTAGTTGTAGTCTTTATGTATTTTCTCTCCCGCCTCCATGTCCATCTTCTTTCTCTCCCCTCCCCCATGTCACATCTTCTTGTGTTGGCTGTTGCATTCCTTACTTATTAGTGACTGGCCATGCCACTCAAGTGTGCTTCTGCATTTTGTGTTTCTCTTCTTCCACTCAGTTGCTTCTCTTTTCCTCACCATATTCTGTGGTTAATGGTGTTCAGGACAACTACCCATTAGACCATTGTGTTGCTTCGTACAGTTATTCTAAATACCACATATAAGTATTATTATTCTGTATTTATCCTTCTTTTTCTGGCTTACTTCATTTAGCATATTATCTTCATGTTCCATCCACGTTGTTGCAAATTGCATGGTGGCATCATTCCTTACAGCTATGTAGTATTCCATTGTATATATGTACCATATCTTCATAATCCACCTATTATTGCTGGGCCTCTAGGTTGATTCTAAGTCTTAGCTATTGTATTGATAGTGCCACAATGAAAATGGGTGTGCATACATAATTTTAGATTAATGTTTTCTATTCTGGGATAGATACCCAAAAGGGGGGTTGCTAGGTGATATGGCAGCTCAATTTTGAGTTTAGAGGGAACCCTTCATACTGTTTTTCATAGAGATTGGTTCAGGCAGCATTCCACCAGCAATGGAGGAGAGTTTTTCTCTCAACAACAGAGATTGTTCTGGGTATTTATGATATGCACCATCTTCCCTGGAGTAAGATGATAGATATATCATTGCTGTCTTGATTTGGATTGCCTTGAAGATAAGTGATGATGAACATTTTCTCATGTGTCCGTTGACCATCTGTTGGTCCTCCTCAGAGAAGTGTCCTCTCCTCATTCTTGAAAGGGTTTTTGAGTTTTGTGGAGTTAACCATTGTGAGTACTTTTGTATCCTACCTAGAAATCATCCCTTTATCTGATGTGCTGAGTGCAAAAATTCTCTCCCAATCTGTTAGTTGTCTTCTAATTTTAGTTCATGTTTCTTTTTAATAAGTAAAATTTTTTTGTTTGATGTATTCCTGTGTATTTAAGTTTGACACTATAGTTATTGCCATTGGCATCCTATTATCAAAGACTTCTGTAGTCCAAGTCTTGAAGTGTTCTGCCTATGTTTTTCTCAATAAACTTTATGGATTTGGGTCTAATCTCATGATTTTAATCCACTTTGAATTGACTTTTGTATAAAGCATAAGATATGGATCAAACTTTAATTTCTTACATATATTTTTCTAATTATTCTGTCACCATTTGTTGAAGAAACTATCTTTTTTTTATTTTGGTTTTTGGGTCACACCTGGGAACACTTAGGGGTTACTCCTGGATCTATGCTCAGAAATCGCTCCTGGCAGGGTCAGGGGACCATATAGGATGCCGGGATTTGAACCACTGTCCTTCTGCATGCAAGGCAAACACTATACCTCCATGCTATCTCTCCAGTCCCAAAAGAGACTATTTTATTTCATTACTTATTCTTTGTTTGCAAGTTTATCATTGGATATTCTTTTGCTTTTGCTTAAATACATATTTACTTAATGATTCTGTAGGTCAGAATACTGAGATCAACTTCACTGGGATGATGCCAAAAAATTTAAGGCTGAAACCTTATAGAAATTGTATTATTTTAATAAATTTATTTTTAATTATGAGAACAAAAATGCAAAGAAAGAGGGCAAGGTAAAGTTACAGTGGAAGGACAATCACCCATAAATAGAATTCTTAGAAGAAAACTCCTTGCTGATACCTTAATTTTGAACTTTCAGTCAAAGATATTTAAGAAAAGTAAAATAGAACCCATGTACAATTAATTTTCCCCGAAGTCCCCAGATTGTAGTACATTATAACATTTCTTAGCAGTACACAAAGCAATCTAAGGCCATAAAACTTATGTAACTCCTTAAACTTTGAAGGCATGGTATTTTCTTACATTTCCTTGCACATGCATATTAGTTTAAGTTAACCTCAAAAGTTTAAGTGGGTTTATTTTAAGGATTAGTGTCAAAGGAACATGATAAAAATGATGTTAGAGTTGCAGTGCATAGGCCCACCAAAATATGAGGGACATGGAAAGGAAAAGCCTCATCATTGGATATTCTATTCTGACCATCGGTCTGATAATATCTGATCTGAAGGTTTACCTTTGTTTAAATTCCATTGCTATATTAATAACTATTGCTTTATATCATAATTCAAAATTGGGGAAGTGATGCCTATCATTTTCTTTCTCCAATGATTGCTTTAGATAATCATGGATGTTTATTGTTCCAAGTGAATTTCATGAGTGTTTGATCTACTTCTTAAATCTTTGTGACCTCTTATTTCTTGTGTTCTCTTATTTCTTAAATCAGTGTTTTGTAGTTTTCTTTGCATCAGTATTTCACTTGTTTACTTAAGCTGGCTCCAAAGTACTTGATTTTTCTGAGGCACAATTGTGAACAGATTAGTTTATTAATATCTTTCTTGTTTTGCATTACTTGTATATAAAAAAAGCCATAGATCTTTGTGTGTTAATTTTATAGCCTGCCACTTTACAATACAAATCTTTTATTTCCAGAAGTTTTTTTTAGAATATTTAGGACTTTCTAAATATAGTATCATGTCATCTGCAAACAGTGAGATTTTGACTTCTTCCTTTCTATCTAGATACCCTTGATATCTTTTACTTGTTTGATTTGAATAGCAGATATTTCCATTACTATGTTGAATAGAAGTGGCAAGATAGGGCAACCTTGTATTGTGCCAGATCTTAGAGGAAAGGCCTATTTTTTCCATTGTGTATAATAATTACCATGGTATATGGTAAATGGCCTTCACTATATTGAGAAATATTACTTTCATTCTCATCTTGTTGAATTTTTTTTAGTCATGAATGGGTTTTAGACCTTGTCAAATGCTTTCTATGCATCTGTTCATATGATCATATGCTTTTATTTTTCCTTTTGTTGATATGATGTATTAAGTTGATGAGTTTGATTGTTTCTGTTTCTTTAATTGATTATTTCCATTCTAGAGAATATTTTCTATTGAACGTGCTTCCCCTCTTTGACTTATCTCACATTTTTCTAAGAAAGTTTCATTTGATGAAAACTACCATATTATACAGAGTCTGTGTGTGTCTGTCTCTTATAATAAATATTGTTATTAGCTGAAGAAAAGGAAGGTCTTTATACATTTAGTGAAAATGTCAATTGGTACAACCTCTATTAAGAAATGACTGGAGCAATAGGACAGCATGTAGTAACTTAGCCTTGCATGCCTCCAATCCAGAGTTGATTCCCAGCATCCACTATGGTCTCTGATCCTGCCAGGAATAAATGCTGAGTACAGAGCCAGATATAACCCATAAGTACTGCTGGATGTGACCCCAAAAATCAAAATAACATAATACCATAATTTCACTCTATAATATTTATCTGAAGAACTTGGTAAAAATGTCAAAGAATAGTTCCTTTCCTTTACTCATTCCAACATTGTTAACATTGGTAAGGAAAAAAATGGATTCATTCTAAATGTCTACCAGCAAATGACTAGATAAAGACGTTCTGATATACTAAGTCAATGGGGTACTACTCTGTTATTATAAGAGATAAAATTTATTCTTTTGGAATAAAATAGATGGATTATTGAATCATTAGATGATTATGCTAAGTGAGCTAGAGCAATATGATAACAATCCCAAGAAAAATACTCTAATTAATAAAGGGAAACACAGGGGACCGGAGAGATAGCACAGCGGCGTTTGCCTTGCAAGTGACCGATCCAGGACCTAAGGTGGTTGGTTCAAATCCCAGCATCCCATATGGTCCCCGGTGCCTGCCAGGAGCTATTTCTGAGCAGATAGCCAGGAGTAAACCCTGAGCACTGCTTGTGTGCCCCCCACAAAAAAGGGAAACACTTTAGGATTTGTAGGATTGTGGGGAGAATCTTTGGGGGGGATGGAGAAGATTGCATTAGGACTTTCATAGTGTAAGTGGTAAGTTTTATTCACATATAGTTGTGTTAAACTGAATCCATAAATTCCCCCAATATTGTAAACCAATTACAAATAAATTTTAAGATGCCTTTTTAAGATTGCTTTATTTAAGCAATTAAAATTTTATTTATTGTTGGGTTTAAGTCATGCAATGTACACCATACTTAACCAGTGCACCTTCCCATCACTATCATCAATGTCTCCAGTTTCCCTCCCACCCACCCCCAACACTGTCTTGCTCTAGGACAGGCACATTAGTTCTCTGTCTCTCTTTCTCTCTCTCTCTCATTCTCTCTCTCTTACTCTCTTTCTCCTTTATGACACTATGGTTTACAATCTTATTAATGGAAGGGTGACTTACCTGTTAGTTTTTCCACTTTACCCCTAATAGACACTTAATAACTTTTCATTCTCATTTCATATATCAATGTAGGTGATTTCTTCTCCTTTCCAGTAATATAATTCTTATTGAACTGTGCAGGTAGGGATTTAAAAGAGACTAAATCTTTATTAGCTGTCCTAAAGCTTTTTGTTCTGTGAATTTTAACTGTCTGCCTGCCTCCTTACCTCACTAAGGAATGAGCCTTAACAACTTGATGTGCATAATACTGGTTTGATATAATCCCCACAAGATAACTTTCGTTTTATAAATACTTCCAAACCTATCACCTGAAAAAAGCAGTTTGCTAAAACAAATTTATTTTTCAAGAAATATTTTTTAGCTTAAAGTTACAGATATAAGGGTTTAATTCAACATGCTTCTCTCAAAAGCTTTATTTTGGGGGGCCCGGGAGATAGCATGGAGGTAAAGGCATGTAAAAGGTCATCGGTTCGAATCCCGGTGCCCCATATGGTCCCCCGTGCCTGCCAGGAGCAATTTCTGAGCATGGAGCCAGGAGTAACCCATGAGCACTGCTGGGTGTGACCCAAAAAAAACAAAAAAAAAGTTTTATTTTGGAAGAAACTAGGTTTAATTCTCATTATACCATCTTCACAAGCCTGTAATTTTGTGACAGTTTGCTTTAAATTGCTTATTTTCAATTTTCTAATCTATGAATTGTAAATGAAAATATACACCAATGGGAAAATGGAAAAAAATAGCTTTATACAACCATTCTAAAGTATAGAACAAAAACATATTTATAGGAGCATTTTTCTTCCTATCATTAATGGTAAGTTTAGAGGAAACATTTCCATCATTTTGTTTACGAAGAGGTAAAGAAGAGCAACAAGTCAAATAGTAATTGCCATCAATGAACTGATAAATTATGAGACACATTATTACTTAATAATAATTTATTTCATATGAGACACATTAGTAAATTTTATTGTAAAGAAAAAGTAATTGATATGTGTGAGAAATACCAGATTTAGTAGTCCAAAAGAATAAATGTGGGTTACAGATCTCACTAAATTTGGTGGAAAAAATAATAGTGCTATCTTAATGAAATTTCTTTAAAACCAAAAAAATCAACTGTTAAGATGATTGTTTGAAGCTTTGAAAATGAAGAATATAGTTTGTGAGGGTCTAAACAAACTATACACCCACAATAAATATCTAACCATTTGTAGTATATCGATGGGCATGAAGTTCAGGCATCTAATATAAAGATCTGTAGTATTATGGTTGTCACAGTAATGCAATTCTGTTCTAAACTAATGAAAAAGAATAAGTACATTAAGCTGATTAAAAAACTTTCACCATATAGTCCTGGGAGATGCAACTAAAATATTGCAAAAAATGTAATAGATTCAGAACAGTACTCTAAACTTCAGCCTGTTGTGAGTGTAAAACCATTCCTTCCAAGAATATATAAAAAAGTAAATAGACATGAAACTACTAGTCATCATATTTTCTAAAAGCAAGAGCTCAAAATATCTTAACTAAAGATGAATTTATGAACAAAGATGAATTGCGGCTATCTTCTAAAACAAATTATTTCCACTAAACTAAAACCTAAGTATAATACTTGTCATATTTGGGGAGGAAGCAAAATGATCCTTAAAATAAATGAGTTTAGTGAGATTAGGAAACATCTCATCTGATGTAATGTTAAGATTTACATGACATGCACTCGTAGAAATCTCAAGCAATGGCTAGAAAAAGATCTTGAAGTATATACTCTAGGCACAATGTTCATATTATAGCAGAATATTCCATCCCAGTTTCCAATGCCAATATTTTTATTTTCAGAGGTGACTTTTTCTGAACACTGAAGCCTTGTTCCCATTGAGTAGTTCGTGTTTTCCACTTCCAGAAGTGCTCAAAACAGGTGAGTTGTGGGTTGCACTCAGTAAAGGTCAGATTGATATGCAAAACTCCCCAGGTTTCCAACCAAAGTAGATTGCAGGATGAGTGATCAACTTTAGTTGCCCATAAATTTGCTGCTTTATCAAAACCTCTACTTACTTCATTATTTTCCAAGTAACACTCACCCACATTTTCACCCTTATTTTCTGTAGTTTTTTATTTTATTTTATTAAAACCATTGTGATCTAAAAAGTCAATCATAGTTCAATTTCAGATATACAGTGAATCAGGGCCATTACCACTGTAAGTGTTGACCTCCCTCCAACAAAGATCCCAGAGTGCATCCTTTACTACCACCTTCTGCCCCCCAGACATGCCAGTATAGCAGGCCCATTTAAGTTTAGATTGTTAAAGTTTAGGACTCTTGATTCTATTGTTATTTAATTTAGCTTGGATATTTAGTTCTTTGTATTTTCTGGACAAATGCAAATGCATCGAAGACCACTTGGTCTCTGGACCACATCCTTTCTTTTTTCCTTTCTACTTAGTTTTATAGAAAAATGCAGAAATATGTGGCAAAACAAAGTAATCCATGTCCCAATATTATATTAAAAAGGTGGGAGCCCCTATTTAAAAGATAAAAGAAAAATAAAAAGAAGAGATAAAAAAATGGGGACAGGGTATTTTTGTTTTGTTTTGTTTTGTGTTTTTTTTCTGTTTGTTTTGACTTTTAGGCCACACTTAGTGATGCTAAGGCTACTCCTGGCTATGCTCTCAGAAATCACTCCTAGCTTGGGGGACCGACTATATGGGATGTGGGGAACAAACTGAGGTCCATCCAGGGTCAGCCACATGCAAGGCAAACACCCTATAGCTGAGCTATTGCTCTGGCTCTGCTTTTGTTTTCACTTTGTTTTATTTCTCCATAGATGCAGCAAAAGTTGGAAAAATAGAAAGGAAAAATCTTTAGCCTAAAAAATGGGAGATCATACCCACGAAGCATCCTGCCATAAGAATAACTACAGGCTCCAGGCATACTAAGTTATCTAACCCCAAAGTCTTTCTTTGTTATTTCAGTAAAAGTTCTCAATCACTGTTGTCCCAGTCAGGTTTCTCTTATTAGAGACCATGGTTTTTGCACAGATCCTTTGTCTAAATCAGGTTGTCATGGAGTGTCTTCTGGTTTTATCTCACCACTAGGTGACAGTGCAGGGAACCCTGCCCTGAAAGCAAGTTGTCGCTGTTTTCAAGTCAGCAAGATGTCATATGAAATCATTCTAGAGCAAGTCCATGCCAGGGCAGCATTAGGACCTTCCTTGGTAAAACTCCCATTCCTGATACTGGTGCAGAAAACGGTGCCGGTTCTATAGATGAGATCTAAAATTCAGGAATGATTGGCCATTATCCAGTCATCGGAAGCCTAAGACAAGCAATCATGACAAATGTTCTGGGTAAAAAGTCCCACTAAAATATATGAATTCCTATATGTATTAGTTAAAAAAGGATGGCCGCTGCCCTTGGAGGCAGAAGAGTCGCCGCACAGCCATGGTGCAGATGCTCTTCCGCTGCTACTGGGACATCCCTAGCATGGCTGCCTGCACCTACCTGGGCATGATGGTGGCGCTGATGAAGATAGGTCAGCTGGAGGATTGGGAGCTCTTCCTCGAGCCCAAGGTCTGAGCTGCGTACCCCAATAAAGCATGTGTTTCTGAGGAAAAAATGTGTTTACATATGTAATATTTCCCCATTTTAATGTGCCTATACTAAAAAGGAACAAAACCACATGGTATTATTGGTACATATGGGGACAAAATAAACCATCCCTATAACCTGGTTCTAACATGAATTCAGAACCAAAGAGAAATTTATCTACTATAACATTCTACTAGACAAATCCAAAAATGGGATAGGGAAAATTACCTCTACCTTAGGAAATACACAATAAGAATTATCCCTATTAAGGAAGTGCATCTAAAGAAATATCCAAAGAAAAGATACATATTTCCTTTAAGTCTTTTAAAATAGTTTGGGGGGAGGGATAAAATCCACAACACTGCTTCAGTCTACGACATGGTCTTATAGAGTCTGAAAAATGACTCTCAGCACTCATGGATGAGGAAATGTCCTCAAGTTGGGGGTTTCTCAAAAATTGATTTTAGTAGCCAGAAATAGTCCACGGTGAAGGGAGGTTGGAGAAAAGGGGCCACTAAGAGGAAATCAGCAGCGGCAGTGGCAGCTTCTTCTTGGGCTGGAGCAAGGAGGGCTGGGAATTTGTCTTTTTGCTTTGGAACTGTTTGGCAGCTGATTGAGGTAAGGGGAACGTCCCACTTCATGAGGAGTTAAGAACTGAGGGTAAAAAGGGTAAATGGAGAGAGATAACAGATTGGGGGTGAGAGTTAAGGAATAGAAAAAGATTTATAAAGTGGTAAGTAGGGAGGGTTATATATATTACAGGGGAAAGGACAATGTACAACATAGACATTATGTGTATTACAGACATTAGGCAGATATAAAGGTGGCCTACAGAAACACTCACGCACACATATAGACATTCACTAAGAATCCATCTATGGTTTGTAGTTGAAAAGCTGACCAACGTGGAATGAGCCAGAATGCTTAAAAAAACAGAGAGTTGGCAAGTCAGATGTAAATTTTTTCCATATTTCTTAAACTACTTGCACTTGTTCTAGCAATTAGCTTTTCAAAAGAACTCCTTATGATGGCTATGCTTAAAGTACTCCTTAACTACAAGCAATTCAAGACAATGAAAAGAATCATCTAAGATTAATAAGCATGGAATTTAGGCATTTTTTTCAATACAGTTTTAAGAAGCACATGTGTCTTCTAGATAAATTGCCAGAGAAGTATCAGTAATAGTAACCTAGAGTGCTATCTGAGATCTCTGATATTTTGTAGAGCCAAATAAACTACAAGAAACAAGTGATAAGCCAGAAAACTCATGCTTTCTTTACTATTATTTTTGTTATAAGCCCATCTCTCTTTACTGAAATAAAATTTCAAAAGATTTCTCATGTTGAATTTCCTAATTTTGTTTTCTGTTGGTTTTGGTTTTTGGGTCACACCCAGTGGCACTCAGGGGTTACTTAAAGCTCTGAGATCAGAAACTACTCCTGGCAGGCTTGGAGAATAATAGGGGAAACCGGGTTTCAAACCACCGTCTGTCCTGGGTTGGCCTAATGCAAGGCAAATATCCTACTGCTGTGCTATCTCACCAGTCCTAATGTTTAATTTCTTTATGAGTGTCTTATCTCAGGCCTCATAGTGTGCTGGAAATGTGCACATATTTGTGGGAATAGCTTTATAGTTGCTATATAGTGCTCCTATTGTTTTATGAAATTAATAACTATTTAAATTAATATATTCATCTTTTATGTTATGGCCTAAGAATATATAGGACTCTTTCCTGAATATAAATAATATGCGCATTTAATATTTTTGTACTGATAAACATTTAGAAATTAAATACTATTCTGTGATAGTAGCATAGCCATATGAGAATTATGTCATGGCATTGGCAAGATGTGCATTGAATAAACATACAAATGTCATAAATACTACTAATACAATGACTGTAGATGACAAGTCAGTTTCAGAAAAATAAGGACTTTCTTTTGTTTTGTTTTTTTTTGGGGGGGGGTCACACCAGCAGTTGCTCCTGGCTCCATGCTCAGAAATTGCTCCTGGCAGGCAAGGGGGACCATATGGGGCACCGGGATTCGAACTGATGACCTTTTGCATGAAAGGCAAACGCCTTACCTCCATGCTATCTCCCGGGCCCCAGAAAAATAAGGACTTTCTTGTGAAGCAGGCAGGTAGATGGGAAGGGACCCCCATCGCAATGAGTTGTTGAGATGTAACAAATGTTGCAGTTTTTGAGAAACTCCCAGCCCGAGGACATTTCTTAATCCATGACTGCTGGGAGCCATTTTTCAGACTCCACAAGACCATATTACAGACCGAAGCTGTGAGAGATGGAATTCAAGGAGGTTATTTTGACACTAGCCAGAAGGCTACCATGACTCTTTGTGAATTCTGGAACTAAGGCCTTATAAGAAAAACTCCAGCAGGAACCAAAGACAGGAAAGGAAAGTCAAAGAAAATCAATATATCACATGCCTCCCCATTGACAATCATCCTAGCAATGGTCTCTCAACTAAGTAGAAAGTCTCATGTGGGGCATGTTGGAAAACTCCTATCAGAACCAACTTAGAACAAAGAAGATATTCGCATATGCTCTGCAGATCCAATTGTTGGTGCTATATACATTAGTAACACCTACCCATCCACATGGTGCCCACATGCACATCTTGCCTTATCTCCTCTCTCTTGAGCTGGGTATTTTCATACTTTCATGCTGGGATGTATATACTAGGATTATCCACCTTTGGAGAAACCTGTACTCACTTTTGAGCTTAGACTCACAAACTTGGAGCATCACTTTCTCTGTCTCTGTCTCTCTCTCTTCCTCGCTCTCTCTTTCACAATTTTTTTCTTTTTTGGGGGGACCACACCCAGTGATGCTCAAGGGTTACTCCTGGTTATGCACTCAGAAATAGCACCTGACTCGGGGTCCATATGGGATGGTGGGGATCGAACTCAGGTCCGTCCTGGGTCAGCCGCGTGCAAGGCAAATACCCTACAGCTGTGCTATCGCACTGGCCCCTTCTTTCACAATTTCTGCATAAAGCTGGATTTTAGTTCATTGCTCACTTCCTTCTGAAATTATTTTCTGAAAGAATGGTGATAGACCTGAAAGGCCTGAGTAAGGTTTAAGCTTGATTTTGCATACCTAAAAGAACAAGATTCCTAGATCTCTCCTGTCATAAACAGGTGGCAGAGAAGGTAGAAAGTGATATATGATATGCTTCTCAGGGCTGCAGCATCCCTCTTCCCCTCTTAACATAAGCTTCCTCACTTCAATAGCATCACTTTTGTTACCCCCTCTTAAAATAATCAAAAATTTTTAAAAAAGTCGTAAGAACCCTTAAAAGGAACCCATTCCCTAACCCCATTCCTACTAAGGGCATAAAGAACTCTTCAGTATCTTGTGAGAGACTCACACACAATCCCCATCATTCCTTTTCAGTTTCCTCTTAATCCAAACACTTTGAAGTCATTGTCTTTTGATTTTGCTTGTTTGTTTAAAAATAGAATTAATAGGAATCTCTTATTTTAAATTAAAAGATGCCTTTCATAACTGTATGAAATAGTTTTGGTTCTGTTTTACCTCCTTCTACCCAAAACAAATGCAGCCAAAGAGTGAGCCGTTTTAATTATATTAGTGTTCATGTAATTATAATACCATATTTACTTGTATTTTTAAATGTAATATAATATCTAATGCAATTAAAGTAATTATCCTCTTTTAAATTTCTGCAATGGCTCCCTCAAGATTGAAGCCCACTCATTCAACACAATTATTCTGGTTCTTAAACTTTATATCAAGTTTCAAGTAAATATGTTAATTTCCTTATCTGCTGGTCATATATAAATGTGTCCCATCCTGTTCCTAATATCAACCTTCTGAAAATTTGGACAGATAATACTGAAGTTTCTTAGTCTATTTATCAACGTTGCTTAAGTAACTATACCTACGTAATGAAATTAATTATTGATTTTCAAAATGTTTCAAAAATTATTCTTAATTTATAACATCTAAATAATATTAGTTATAAATTCATGCAACAAAATTCCTTTGTACCATCCTAAATAAATTTTAAAAAGACATATTGAATATGTTTAAGGGAATAAATTTGATTCACTAAGGAAGGTGAGAGTTTTGTTATCTTGTAAGTAAATAAATGGACTATTTGATTATTTACCAACTAAATAAAACATAAATCCATAACACTTCTGGGTGCTAGAGTTTGGTTTATTGCTATATCTTAGCTATTAGGATCCATTGCAGAAAGTTAAATGAAGATGGCGAACTGAACTGCATTAGGAATTCTTTATTGCATTTTAAAATATCAGTAGAGTATTATAAATTGCATCAAACCATGATATAGTTAAAATTATTCCTTGATTCAATCTATTTGTCTGGCCAAAAATGTCATGGAAAAAAATAAAAAATAAGTTAGATATTCATTAAACCTCTTATTCACCTAACTATACTAGAAACTCATTTTGTCTTATTTGTCCAAATTCCTCTTTACTGTTAGAAATTAGTCATTGATGGGAAATAGAGTTACAATAAGTGGCTAAGGGTCAACATGCCGAAAAGTCAGGGGAAAGCAAGATCATAAAGAAATTTAAAAAAAACTATAAGAGAATAACAGGACTTACAGACAGAAGTTATACATTAAAGTCATACTACTAAAGATAATTCCAGGGCCTGGGAGATAATCCAGCAGATAGGGCATTTGCCTTGCATGCAGTCTACCTGATTTCAACAGCCAGCATTCATGTTTTATATATAGTCCCCCAAACACTGCCTGGAATAATTCTTTGTATAATATATATTAGAATTAAACTTTAGAGTCTTGCTTCTCTGTAGCTCTCTTTGTGCAAATGTGGAATATATTTATTAACTAAATTTTTTAGTGTTATCTTTTATTATTATATCTTAAGCTAAACCAAATATTTACTCTACCATAGCAGCTTCCAAAATAAAAGGATCATATATGCAGGAATTTTAATGGAACATAACACTTAAAAGAAAGTTCGACATTTAGATGAGAAAAATGCATTCTCATTTGTGCTAATCTCTAAGAGTTGTTATTCTATCATTTATACCTGTGAGAATCAAGTTAATTTGAGCATATTGAGAATTTACAGACAACACCAGAATGTCAAAGTATTCCATTGAACACCAATGATTAGACACATCAAATGTAATGTTTCAGTAGAGATTTATTGTGCCAAACTTACATTGAATATAAGTTTTATTATTTTTTATAAATAAATTTGAGGATGGAGAGGTGCTATACTTGGCTATACTCAGGACTTACTCCAGTCTCTGTGTTTAGGGACACTCTTTTCAGGTTCAGATGACAATATGGGCTGTCAATGATGAAAACTGGGTTGATTGTATGCAAGGCAAATGTCCTATCCACTGAACTTAGTTCTGGCCCTGAACACAGGTTTTACAATAAGATTGCTTTGCTATCATGTATTTTTAGTGATAGCAACAACAGAAACACTAATTAGTGAATATTTATGCATTATATCTTGTTTAGCAGGTGGCAATCACATTCAGTTCTATTTTATAAATAAATATATTTAGGCTGGATCAATGGCGCAAGCGGTAGGGTGTTTGCCTACATGCGCTAACCTAGAAAGGATCAAGGCATTCCATGTGGTCCCCCAACCTAGGAACAATATCTGAGTGCATAGCCAGCAGTAATTCCTGAGCGTCACTGGATGTGACCCCCAACCAAAATTAAAAACCTTATATATGTATATATGTACAGATATGTACATATATATGTATATATATATATGGAACTTGCTCTAACTAGCCTCTATTGACATCTTTCTACATCATTTATTACATAACAACCGAAAATATTAATCCTGGGAATCTTTACTAGACTTATTACCTCAGTATCAAAGTGTTTATAAGCAACTTAAAATTTCTTGCATCCAACACTACAAAATGGAAGTCCTTCATTTTTAAAACATTACCTTTGATTCTTTAGAATGTGATGACTGGGTCTTCTCACCTCTGAGCTATCATTCCTGTGATCTGTGGAGTAAATCATGGGAGCACCAAGCTCTTTCTATAACCCTACAAGATTTAGTATATTCATTGTTTCTTTCTGAGAAATTCATGAAAATGAACTGAAGGGTAAGATACTTTGCTTTTATCTGGAATTTCACAAGTTCATTGCGTTGATCTCCTACATCAGATAATAGATTAGTCATATATGTCTATGAATTTATAAATGCCTCAGTTCACACTTAATACATGAAAATTCTCATTATATACATAAAAAAACTTGGTGATCAAACTGTCAAGAGTGAGCTTTGAGTACCGCCGATTGTGCTTTCATTACCCCCCTCCCAAAATGATTAAATATTTGAACATTAGTAACATAACCTTTCAGAAATCTTAAGCAATAAGAATACAATTTTAGCTTCAAATTATGGCATTTTGACAAGAATTATACAGACTAAAAAAATGTGGAAGGTGTGATACATTTGAACAAATGGAAATGGAAAAAAAAGCCGGAAACAAAATAATTGAAAACAGTGGCTGGACTGATATAACAGCAGGTAGAGTATTTGCTTTCATGTGGTTGGTTAGGGCTTGAGCCCAAACAACCCATATGGCCTCCTTACCCCAAACTTAACTGGAGTGATCCCTGAGTTCAGAGCCAGGAGTAAATCCTGAGCATTACTGGTTGTATCTCCACTTAAAAAAAATAGGAATAGGACCAGTGTAGGTTAGGGCTCTGAAGGAATCCAGAAACAGTTAGAAGGAGATGATAAAATGGTAGGCAAAAGAATATAAGATAAGGCACCTTCCTTTCAAAAGGCCTACCCTAGATTCAATGCCAGATACTGCATATAGTCTCATGAGTACTACTGAGATTAAGCCCTGAGCACAACAGGGAGTGGTACAAATACCCACAAAGGAAAAAGAAAAAAGAAAAGAAAAATCACACACTGAGAGTGCAAAAGCCAACTTCGAATAGGTTACAATTTCAGAGGGATTGTCATGCTTTTCAGGATTAAAGTAATCATAATCCTCTGGCTTGAGCAAGCAAGTTTCTTTAGAGATGTCTCATGTTAGTTTGCATAATTTACTTCAGCCTGGTACCATAGTAACACATTGGCTCCACAGCTGGATCTGCTGATGATAGAAGAGGTTATAGATTGTGCTGTCTTTTGACCAGGTATTAATAGTGCACTCCTCAGCAGTGCACAGTGATTAATGAGATGAGAAGACCCAATATTCCACCTGCTGCAGCAGCTCTGAAAATGGAATTAATAAGGGAATTAGAGAATGAAAGATCAAGAAATGTGTGTGGTGTCTCTGTTAGTATGTGTGTGTATGAGAGAGAAAATAAAAGAGAGAAAGAGAGAAAGGAGTACCCCTTAAAGCAGCCTCTATTATAAAAGGTAAATCAACTTCTGCTCTTTGGGTTGACTTTTAATGATCTTGTTTGTAAATGAGGTTGTGCTTTCTGAATTGTATACTAGAGCAGTCAATTTAAGAGAAGTTACGGGGCCAAGCAGTGGCGCTGGAGGTAAGGTGCCTGCGCTTACCTAGGACGGACCGCGGTTTGATCCCCCGGTTCCCCATATGGTCCCCCAAGCCAGGAGCGACTTCTGAGCGCATAGCCAGGAGTAACCCCTGAGCGTCACCGGGTGGGCCCAAAACCCACCCACCTCCCCCCCAAAAAAGAGAAGTTACATGTTCTTAAAATAATAGATTTTACTATGTCATCTAAACTCTTTTTTTTAAACACATAGAATTTTAAAAAGTTTTATTCATGACTAGAAAGACATGATAATTACAACAATAAGATCTAAGTACAAATAAATTTTAATATAATTAAATGCAGATTGGAAGACTTACTTATGGAATAGGCATTATATCATATAACATACATATAACTTATGTAAGCTAAAATCATATACCAATCAATGATCAAAAATGACTTTTATTGAATTATTTTCTGATTATTTCATTTGTCATTCCTTTAAGGTTTGTTGGAGAAAACAATATTAATTTATGCTTCATATGGTTGCCAAATGGGCAAACAGGGAGTGGAAGGGAATCTGGGGATGTTGACAGAGAAAAGGGAACACTGGTGGTCACACATCTGACACTGGTTTGGTCCCCAGCATTAAAAATATGGTTCCCCAACATCAACAGGAATAATTCCTGAGTCTAGAGACAGGAGCATTACAGTGTGGAGGTCGAAAAACAGAAGAAAAAAAGAAATAGTCCTTGACCATTGCCAAGTGTAGTCCAAAAACAAACAAAAAATCCAGCTATGAGAGTACATTCTACAGCATAAATAAGCCAACCAGGCTGTGAGCATTCAAATTACATTTCAGAGTATGAAGTCAATGAACTAGACAATAATTACTAGTTCTGTGTCTATGATGAGGTACAGCTCAAACAGGATTAATGATTTTGTGTTTTATGATCTTTGCATGGTGATGACAACATATAGTTCCTGTGCACTAGACAAAGAGGGAAGTGGATCTATTCTCCCACATTATTTTAACACTGTGTCTCTTCCTCTTCAATAAGCCAGCCCTAACCCAGAAAAAAGTAAAAATTTTATTGGTCAAATGATGGTACTTTAGGATATATTCAATAGTTTAATAGAATCTAATATCAGTGTTTATAATTTCTGTTTTTTCTCTCATTGTATGGCTAGGTTTCATTCATTGAAGTGAAACAGGGACCACTGGAAGTAAAAACGAATTATGAAAAAATTTCGTCATATCAAACTCAGAGTGTAGCTTTAGGAAAAAATATTAAAAAGTAATCTAGATTGTTTTCTATGTAATACTGGCATGTCTAATCCTTAGTGATTTGTTAGAATGAAAATTTTCTAAACAAGAGTTAATCATTCTATTTTTTCTTACAATATCTCTACAGTAGCATTCAGGACAGCACTTAGCATAAAATAAGATAGTCAATGAAAAGTTTTGAATGAGTAATGCCATTATTTTATATTTTACTTATAGAAATATATTACTATAATATAATCTAAATCAGATATTAGCTTAGCATTAATCAGCAATTATTGGTGACGAGTGTATATGAGTAAATGTATGTGTTGCCATTTTAACCAGATAATGCTTCTTCTAGTGATATGACTTTTATTTTTCCTTTTCTCAAAAAACATGAATCAATACTATCACGATTTTTTTTTGGTTTTTGGGCCACACCCAGTGACGCTCAGGGGTTACTCCTGGCTATGCGCTCAGAAGTCGCTCCTGGCTTGGGGGACCATATGGGAACTGGGAGATCGAACCGCAGTCCGTCCTAGGCTAGCGCAGGCAAGGTAGGCACCTTACCTCCAGTGTCACCGCCCGGCCCCACTATCACGATTTTTTAAAAATTATTTAAAGAAAATACATCACAAAGTTGACACAATTGATCATAATAAAATTTTTCAGGAAGAACAAAGGCAAAGTTATTTAAAAAATAGAAAGATGAGATGGAAGAGAAAGAAAAGGTTCAGTAGCAAGTATATTTTTGAAAATCATTGAATGACCAATTAACTCATTAAAGTTCCAGCAGAAGGTTTAATAACCTTTTCTTTTCTTGCTCTCTCTCCTTTTTCTCTCTCTTCTCTCTCTCAAAGATAAGAGTTAAAGAAGTACAGTAAAAAATGGTGTTAGAGTGGCAATTGTTGCTTGCATAGGCCCAGAAAAATATGGGAGGCATGGAAAGGAAGAGCCTAGGTCTAAATACAAGGAGACTTACCCATGAAGTTTTCTGGCATAAGACCAACTCTAGGCTCCAGGCATACTAGGTTGTCCACCCAAGTAATGACTTGTAGTGCCAATACATAATTTTGATGAACCAACAAAGATAAAAGTCTTGCCTAAGTTACTAGAATAATTCCATATACTACTGGAGTAAAAAGAATGGCCTTCTTGATTGACACCATATCTTAGTGTCTTTTTTGAGTTATGCATGGTTCCCTGCGTATTTATAATTAGATCAGTACTAGGTAATTTATACCAGTTCTGCTCCCCATACATTTTTCATTATACAATAATACTTTAATTTGAAGTGCCCAAATTTTACTGAAAGGATATAATATTTTAACATAGAAAGTTACTTCTGGGGCCCTGGAGATAGCATGGAGGTAAGGCGTTTACCTTTCATGCAAAAGATCATCGGTTCGAATCCC
>PVKC010002599.1:28698-42767 GCA_004027635.1 Crocidura indochinensis
AAAAAAAAAAAAAAAAAAAAAAAAAAGTTACTTCTAAAAGCTCTATTGAGAGACTGGCACACATCACAAAAAACAAGTACAACCAGATCTGGCATGGATGCAAGAAGAACTCTCATTCATGCTGTTGGTAATGCCATCTAGTTTAGCCCTTTTGAAAACAATATGGATATTCCTCAAAAACTAGAAATTGAGCTCCCATATGATCCATCAATAACAGTACTAGGGATATATACTAGGAACACAAAAACAATACAAAAAATGCTTTTTACATTCTTATGTTCACTGAAGCGCTATTTACAATAGCCAGAATCTGGAAACAACCCAAGTGCACAACAGATGGGTGGCTAAAGAAACTGTGGTTAATCTACAAAATGGAATGCAATCAGCCGTTAGCAAAACTGAAGTCATGAAATTTTCCTATACATGGGTGGACATGGAGAATAATATGTTAAGTGAAATGAGTCAGAGAGAGATACAAAATAGTATGGCTCATCTGTGGGTTTTAAGAACAATAAAAGACAATATGGAAATAATACTTAGTGAAAATAGAGGTGAGGATCCAAAGGAACAGTCCCTGATATGAAGCATATCAAAGAGTGGTGAGTGCAGTTAGAGAAATAGCTACACCAACAATTATCATGACGATGATAGTGAGAGAGGAAAATAGAATGGCTGTCCTAAAGACAGGGAGGCAGTTGGGAATAAGGGAAATGAGAAACATTGGTGGCAAGGAAGTTACACTGGTGAAGGGTGTTGTATATTCAATAACTGAAATCCAATTACAAACATTTTTGTAACCACAGTGCTTATATACATAAATTATAAAAAAATAGATATTCTGTTGAAAGGTTATTGCAAAGAAATATTTA
This sequence comes from Crocidura indochinensis, assembly GCA_004027635.1. NCBI lineage: Eukaryota > Metazoa > Chordata > Mammalia > Eulipotyphla > Soricidae > Crocidura > Crocidura indochinensis. The sequence goes on from PVKC010002599.1 coordinate 29,568, forward strand.
TTACAATGTTTCTAATAAATCTCTCTTCATTTTAAAATTAAATCTAAATATGAACTATCATAGATTCTTATTATTAAATTTATCAGTGAACACCATTAATACTAATTTTATGTCAAGCAACTCAGAATGAAAATTACTGTTTGATATCTTTTTACTTGTTTTTAGCATATAACTCAAACTCAGTGTTTTATACCGTGATATGAAAATACAAATCAGAGTCAGTTACCGGAATGAAATGGTATTTAAAACACTTGAAAGATTGTCATCAGCATTGTTGATTAGTTATTTTTAAATTATAAAACTATAGGTTACAAAGCAAAATAAATTATCTTCAATTCAATGATAAACCAAAATTAGTGAAACAAATTCATAAAATATTTATATATTTATATAAATCATTTATTATTGCATTAAAAAAGGTTATGTTTCTTATTTTCACAATCTCCCACTTCCTCTAAATACATAGGAACATTATAAAAATTCCAGGCTTGGGCTGGAGAGATAGCATGGAGTTAAGGCATCTGCTTTGCATGCAGAAGGACAGTGGTTTGAATCCCAGCATCCTGTATGGTCTCCCAAGTCTATCAGGGGCGATTTCTGAGCATAGAGCCAGAGTAATCCCTGAATGCTGCCAGATGTGACCCAAACACCAAAAAAAAAAAATCCAGGCTTGCATTTTGTTAACTTTCAAGAGAAAATATTATAAATTTGGCTATGAAGAATAATTGTAATAGACAATAGAATTGACTAATTTTCAGGGTCCTATCTCATGCAACTTAATCTCTGTTTTGCCTTTCTTCCTGAAAGATCTTATTTCTCCAAACTGTTGCTAATTATTTTTCCCTTTCTATTATTTAAACTACCACTTGGTCTATCTCTTGGGAAGATATTTATACCGAAAAAAAAAAAAAGAAAGACATTAAGAAAAAAATCAATCTTCCATATTCTTCTTTATTCCCTCAGTCTAAAAGCAGACAACCAGACTTTTAAGGGGAAATAGGGTGTGTGTATATATATACATATATATACATATATATAACATATGCAGGTGTATTTAAGCTAAAAATAGTAATAATTAAATATTGCCTACTTAAGTGCTTTAGATAAATTTTATTGAAATCAGGAATTATTTGTTTTCTACACTAGAAAATAAACCTTGTGTTAGATGTGGAACTATATACTCATCATAAGACCATAAAATTACTTTAGGAATATAAAGCAGGAAAAAAATCTGCAAAGATTTGTGCATGAAGGTAATAATATATTATATAAAACAAGATAGCTTTCAGATGATCTGTATAGAAAAAATATACAATGAAATCAGTGTTTCAGGGGGAAACAGACAGCTAACTAAATCATTTAAACTTAAAAGTGTTCACTTAGCTTTCTGCAGTGGAGTTTGCTGAATATTTCACATGAAGAGTCTCAGTGAAGTACTGATAGAAGAAACCAAATGAGAACACTGACAGGAGTAACTATAAAATGAAGTATCTACAGGTAATTATAAAATGAAGTATCTACAGGTAATTATAAAATGAAGAAGAAAACTTCTAAACTGTAAAGAAGGAAAAGGAGCTAAAAGTTAATGAAGGATAATGAAATGCTTTGCTGACTTGTCCTTTAGTAAGTAGATAAGTGTGTAGGGCATTGACTTGCATAGAACCAACCTTTATCTGATTTCCATCATTCATATAATTCCCAAGTTCACTAGTAGTGACCCTTGAGTAAAGAGCCAAGTGTAAAACTGTAAAACCTGAACACAACTGGGTGTGGCCCAATAACCAAAGTCAAATAATTAGGTCAAGTTTATCGGTGATAGGGACAGAGAGATGAGTTTTCAAAGGAATTATTAATTGTCCTTCAAAAGCTGGTAACTTTCTTTCAACAGAGGGTAGAGTTGAATAGGCATGAACTATAGAGGTAGATTTATATGAAATTTCCTTTGGAGAAGATAATAGAACTTCGCAATTGATCTCTCCCAGTATTAGTGGTATGTTATGTTTTAAAGGGCAACAGATTTAGACATGATCACTTCTCAGAGCAGAAAAAAAATTTAATTTAATTTAATTTAGATGTGCTAGGTAATATTTAAGGCTCATTCAGACAGGACAACTTAACCTGTTCTCAAAAAACCTGGAGGATGTTTTTCCAGCAACACACACTTGTAAATATAGGGGTTTGGAAAAAAGAAATTACTCATTGGGAGTAATATGACTAAGCTGTCAAAGAAAATACAGAAAGAATAGCTGATGAAGAAAATTTACAAGGAACTTATAACCTTAGAACATGAACTACAAAAAGGGCAAGTTGATGTCAAAAGAGCCTTTTACCATGAGAAAGGTAGTAAAAAAAAATCTTACAAAGTTAAATAATTTCCTAATGTTTCAATTTCTGTATTTTTTGTCAGTGCTCTAGTACCCTGTTAGAGATTTAAAACTTCATTTTTTTTATGTAAGAAGTGAAGGTATGGGGGCTTAGCCGTGGCCTGCGGTAAGGCATCTGCTTTGCTGGGCTAGCCTAAGACGAACAGCAGTTCGATCCCCCCACATCCCATATGGTCCCCCAAGCCAGGAGCGATATGAGTGCATAGCCAGGAATAATCCTTGAGCGTCACCGGGTGTGGCTCAAAAACAAAACAAAATAAAAAGTTAATGTTTTTAAAGAAACAAGTCGGAAGAGTAGGATAAATGATAATGATCTCCCTCCCAGAGAGGTGCTGGAGTGATAGCACAGCAATAGGGTGTTTCCTTCACACTTGGCTGACCTAGGATGGACCTGGTTTCTATACCTGGTGACCCATATGGTTCCCCAAGTCAGAAGCAATTTCTGAGTTTATAGCCAGGAGTAACCCAGGAGCATCACCGGGTGTGGCCCAAAAACCAAAAAACATAATAAAACAAAATAAATTAAAATAAAATAAAGAACAGCAGAGGAAGAAAGCAAGTAAGCAGAGCAGGTAGTGCTTGCCTTGTACACAGCTGACTCTTTTATTGATCCCCAGCATTCTATATATGAATCCGTCAATGTATAAAATTGGCACAATATGTAAAATTTGCCAAACCCAAACAGCAAAAACACTGAACCCCTTCTGTACCCATTTAATAGTCCTGCGATCTCTAAACCTATTTTAAGGACAGGGATTCAAAGAAATATTCAAAAAAATAATTTTCATGAAAACATAAACTTGAGAACATTTTCCCACTATATTTGTAAGGCACTTTGGAGAATTCAAGTTTCTAACATTTTGAAGTAATAAATTTGTTTGACTTCATTTAAGCCAAATGTTGATGGGTGTGTATGTGTCTGTATGCAGATATATACATACATATATCTATATGATATGAGTATATAAATCTTTCTCACAAACACACATACATATTTCTATCTCTGTCTCTGTTCCTTTTCTCTTAACACCTAGTAGCATCCCATTTAACACCCCATGAACAAGTAGTCTGCTGAGTGCACTTTGGGAAACTCTGCTGTGAGGGAAGCTGCCCATATGGTCCAGCTATTCTGGACTCTCCAATCTCAACTACAGTTGGCACTGCAACACACTTTGACCAGATATCTATATATACAAATGTTCTAGAAAGTTTGAAGACAACAAAAGGATTAGTGGAAATGATTAAACTAATACTGTGAAATGAATGATTTCCTACTTAAAAACTGTTTATTCCAAAAATTCATGTACTGAATTATGTGCAATTCTATACATATATATTATAACAATTCTACATAGTAATCAGAAAATTCTGTTTTGATCAACCTTGTCCATGGAACTTAAGTGAAATTGTTTAGCGAAGGATGACAAGATTAGTAAAGTAGCAAGAATTTGAGATTAAATTATCAGTATAACTGCGTAAAATGATTATTAAATCATACTTTAGTAAATGCTTATTCATCTGTTTTACTCAATAAACATATATATATATATATATATATATATATATATATATGTATCCATACTATTTGTCAAGTCCTGCTAGATGTAGGAGAAATAAAATAAGGCAGGATTCTTGTTCTAAAGGAGTTTAAATCTGGAGAGTGAAAATGACTCACACAGTTCAGTGACTAAAAGTACTGATGTGTATGTGTGTGTGTGTGTTTCTGGGAGAGAGAGAGAGAGAGAAAGAGAGAGAGAGAGAGAGAGAGACTGCATTTGAGAAGAGAATCAGAGAATTAGGAAAAGAATTCAGCTAGAAGTATTCAAATAAGGGGAAGAACTTTAAAACTGTTTGAAGTAACAAAAGTCAAGTTAGAAAGGGTCAAGAAAATGATCAGATAATATTTACAATTGTTTTCCATAAAATCCAGTAAGCTAAAATAAAAATAATAAATGTAGTCAAGAGCAGAAATATAGAAGACACAGCTTTGGAAAAAGAAATCACTCATTGGGATTAATCTACAACTGAGATACGTCAGAAAATACAGAAAGAGTAGGTGATGGAGAAAACGTATAAGGAATCGATAACCTCATAACTTAAGCTACAAAAAGGGAAAATGAATGTCAAAAGAGCTTTTTACCAAGAGAACTATGGTAACGAAAAATTTTACAAAGTTAAATAATTCAGGGCAGCAAATATATACATTTGCTTTGTATGTGGATACCTGCCACTTTATAGAGTCCCTCCAACCCACAAGAAGTGGTCTCTGAGTGCAGAATAAGCAGTAAGCCCCAAGCACCACCACATATAACCATAGAAGAAAACAAATAATAATGAAAAGTTTGTACAAAAGTAAAAAGTGCTACATTTCCAGTGGACTTGCCACCTTTAGCATAAGACATAGCTTAATTCAAAGAAAGAAAATTTTACATTATTTTTTTCAACTCACCTCTCTGTGCATCCCGAACCTGTGATATCAGGGAAAAGCTAACATAACCTGTTGTACCTCCTACTTAAATGCAATTTTCATATTCAGGATTATGAGAGATAGATCACAAAGCTAAAAAGTTTAGGAATATGAGAAGAAAGATCACTGTATTAATTAACCTCATAAATCATTTTCTTGTTCTTTTCATATAAACTTTCTCTCATTCTTTTTTTTTTTTGATACTCCACACTATCTTATACTCCTATCAAATATGTTTATGTCATCTTGCCTTTCCCTTTAACTATTTGCTCATGGACCAAGAGGTACTTTCTATTCTAGTTTTAAAAATGAAAAAGAAATAAGAGAGATTTTGGAGTGATAGTATAGGTAGGAGAATCAATGCCTTGAAGGTGGCAGACTTATGATCAGTCCTGGGTACCCCCAAGCTTGCAGAAGTGATCCCTGACCACAAACTAGGAGTAAGTCCTGAGTACCAGTGGGTGTGGCTGCAAACTACATAAATAAATGTGAATGAGACTGTATATTCATTTCAATTAATATTTTCATGTTTAGAATACAGCTTAAATAAATAGACACAAAATTTTGTATCAGTGAATAGTAACCTACAAATTCAGTTTCCAATATTCTGGTCAGATTCTAGAATCATGACTTTGTTAGCTGACAGCCCAAAAGCTTAACTAAGATTGCCAAAATCTCTGCTAATATGTCTATTACTGGTGTAGTCTCCCAGATATTTAACTTGAAATGATGAGTTTCTTTAGAAATCAAATTGACATTAATTCCTGTTAATTAGTGGGAGGTCTATGAAGATCTTGGTAGTAAAAATGTTATCAAATCTGGAAGTTATGAAGTTGATAATTATTAGCCATGAACAATCACCATTCAGCTTATAATTGGTACTATATAACACAATATGAAAGGGTTTTTAGATATTAATTCAAAATTTTTATTTAACACATAAATTAGCAAAAATCTTAGAGATATACTCAGTTACTTTGTTGGCAATATACAAATAATAACTTTGGTTTAAGATCCTTTATGGATTAGAGTAGGTTGCATTATATATTTTTGAGAGGTCATACTACTTATGTGACATAGTTTGAATACAAAACATCAGTCAGGCCCCCAAACCCACTTCTTTTTCATATAGATACTGCCATCTCAATGTGCCGCTTTGCATTTCGCTGAGGTTTTTCTTCCCACCCACCCTTCCATAAATCAGGCAAAGAGACAAGTAACTGACTTCAGTTTTTAAAAATGTAACCCACAAGTGCATAATTCTTCCTGTCATATTTCCTTTTCTGTGAGTTGGTGAGTTTATTGTGGTAGCACTCAAAAGGCTGAGCCTGAAAAGTTCTATAACATATGGCATACATTTAACATGGCTTGTGAATTAAAAATAACAGCCTGCCATCTGCCTCTGCAAGTTGATTTCATCAAAGTCTAAATGAGAAGCTCAAAGATATGAATGTTGTCAATTAAAATAAGAAATATCCAGGTTCAATATTCAGTGACCATTCCATGTTTTTTTTTGGGGGGGGAGTGTTATTGGACTCAACTTACTCTAATTTTTAACTTCAATAATTTATCTATTTTTCAATAAATAAAACAATTTATAAAAATCAAATTGTGTTTATTTTCTACCTCAATCCTTCAAAAATCCTTTATAAAATTTAACCTCAAAGTTGCCATCCTCTAGGACTGCATTATGTGTATTCTTTTCTGAGCTCAAACCCTTCTAAACAATTACAATTTACAAAATATTTTCTCCCTATAATGTCTAACTTATTTTTTCTAACTTAGAGGAAAATTATAAAGCAGTAGATAATTAAGAAAAGGGTTTAATAATGTTTTATCATAATACATCCTTCCATCTTTTGGAATGATCTAAAGTACAAAAATTCAATGCAGAAGACTACAGGACAGTTTAGTTGCATCAGCATTTATTGAGTAACTCAACTAAGAACATCCATGGGGAGACAATGGCCAGATAAAGCTTAAAGGTAATTGCTGCTTTCAGAAATCTATGTCATAATTGAGATAAGATTTATACCCATGAGGCAATTTAAGATGATCTCTCTCTTTGTGTAGTCAAGTACTCAACTGAGTCTACTGACAATAAGAATAATAAGAGTTCTAAGAAGAAAAAGTTCTCTCCTTGCACATCTAGATCTCTTTCATTTAAAAATCAAGATGCTTAATCTGTATATTTCTATTTGTCATTACAAAATCTGGTGTGAGGGGCCCGGGAGATAGCATGGAGGTAAGGCATTTGCCTTTCATGCAAAAGATCATCGGTTCGAATCCCGGTGCCCCATATGTCCCCCGTGCCTGCCAGGAGCAATTTCTGAGCATGGAGCCAGGAGTAACCCCTGAGCACTGCCGGGTGTGACCCAAAAACCAAAAAAAAAAAAAAAAAAAAAATCTGGTGTGAGAACAGAACTGTAAAAAAAAAAAAGTTACATTCATAAGCATTATCTAAAAGTAAGACTACCATAGAAAATAAACAAGAATTAACACATAATCCAGCATCAAAACATAATACAAAAATGCCTCTGCACTACTACATTCATTGGAGAACTATTACAATTGCCAGAATATGGATACAAGTCAGATGCCCTACAACAGATGAACAACAGATGAGTGGCTAAAGAAACTGTGATATATATATATATGTATATATATATATATATGTATATATATGTATATATATATACACACACACACACACACACACACACACACAATGGACTACTATGCAGCCATCAGAAAAATTGAAGTCACGAAATTTCCCTATACATGGATGGACATGGAAACTATTATACTGAGTGAAATAGATCATAGGGAGAGATAGACAGAGTATAGTCTCATTATAAGAAAAATAAAAGAAATTATTGTAATACCCAGAGACAATAGAGATGAAGGCTGGAAAGACAGGCCATGATATGAAGCTTATCACAGAGAGTGGTCAGTTAAGTTAGAGAAAGAAAATACACTAACAATTATCATGACAATGGAAGTGAGTTAGAGAAGTAGAATGCCTGTCTCAAATACACACAGTGGGTGGAGGAGGAGGGAAATAGGGGCCACTGGTGGTGGCACGGTTGCACTGGTGAAGGGGTGTTCTTTTATTATAACTAAAACCCAACAACAAACATGTTTCTAATCATGGCATTTAAATAAAGCATTATTTTTTAAAAAAAGAACAATAGTGGCTTTCGCATTAGAAACTTGTAAATCAAGAGACAGTGTAATAACACCATTAAAATACTGGGTGAAAGTCAAAAAATACAAGACAAGTACTGGATGATTGCTATGTATTTATTTATTGTTATTTTTAGTCTTTGATTTGGATCATGATTAGATTAAATCTGAGGATAGCATGTGGATTAGAGTTATGTTTATGAGGTGTTAAATATTAGGTTTTTCTATGTTTGTAACTAAACATACAAGAGACCTATCGAGTTATTGCTAAATTTTGTTATTTTTTATATCAATGTTGTCTACTTTAGAGTTAAAATTAGAGTTAGGTTTGTGGTTAGTAATTGTGTTGAAGTTAGGTGTTATGCTTCTGTATTTAAAGTTGGACACTGGACAGTTTTTTGTTTTTTGTTTTTTGTTTTTTGTTTTTGCACATACAAGTAATTTAATTATGATTAAAAATGTGTTTCCAGAACATGGCAGCCTGCTTGTCTCCATGACCACATAGCCCCAGCCTGTCGGAATCTCAGTCCTTCTTGGCTGCTGCCTTCCACATGGCTGCCAGCACGTTGCTCAGCTCCTCTCGCTTCCTCTTGGCCTGGATGGGTGTACCCACCCATTTCTTGATGAACTTGAAGGCACGCTTGTCCTTGGAGACTCTGAGCAGCTCCATGGCCTGCTGCTCGTGAGGGGCAAAGCTGCAGACCTCTCGGATCATGTCCCGCACAAACTTGGTGTGCTTGGTGAGACGCTCATGCCGGTGGCTGTGCCTCGGTTTGCTCACGTTCTTGGTCACTTTATGGCCCTTGTTGAGGTCCACGGCCATGGGGTAGCTCAGAGCCATGGCTTCAGTTCCTGGATGGCTACCGAAGCATAAAGGACACTGGACAACTTTTAAATTAGTCTACATTAAAAGTTTAAGTTTATGTTTGGGCCATGGTTAACATCATTAGAATTAGCGTTAGGAATAGAGTTAAGTCTAGACTAACGATTAGGTTTTCAAAGGGTTATATCTTAGGTTTTTCTATGTTTCTGATTAAACATAAAATTATATTAAGCCAATTGTTAAATTTAGGATAAGTGGTAGTTACAAGCATCAGTCAAGGTCAGGCTCATCATAGGGTAAGGTTAGGATTAAGATCAGGGTAGGGTTAGTTTTAGAGCTTGCCAGTGTTATGTGTTCTATTTTGCTGTTCTACTTTAAAAATAAAATTTAAGGATTGGGCAATTGCTAATTTTTGGTAATTGGTTGAAGAAAGTTTGACTTGGGTTATAGACTAAATCTGAGGGCACACCATCAGAGGGAGGCTCTCTCCATACACAAGGGTACAGCCAGAGAAGCTTGGTGCTCCACTTCTCTTCACAGCTGTGCACATCTTCTAGTCAATGAACACCAGAACAACATATAGAAGACAATGGGGAAACAATGCAAGACAGCACCATCCACAGAGAATGAAGATGGCAACTATGATGACCCAAAGAGTTCCAACCACCTAGTTAGCCTCTCATAAAACATTTAGAGAAGAAATATAGAGGATGTTCATTTAACTCAAAGAAAGCATGATTAGAGCCGAATAAACCACAAATAATAACCAATAGCACATAAAAATAAAAATTAAAAAAACTCCAAACTGAAATAACGGAACTGAAAATCTTGGTAGTTGAAGTGAAAAACTCAATATACAGCCTTTTCAACAGATTAACAGCAGCTGAGGAGTGAATCAGTGAGCTGGAAGATGTAATTCATCTCAACTCCAGACAACAGAAGAGATTGGAAAAGAACCTTAAATCAAACAATAAGACAAAAATCAAAATCTTCAAAGAATGGGATCAGACTAAAACAGAATAGTTTGATAAAGTCAACAGAAAAAAAAAAAACAAGAATCATTGGCATCCCATAGATTAAGGAATAAAATTTCCAGTAAGAATCAACAGTCAAGTACATCATTGCAGAGACACTCCCAGAGCTAAAGACTGTATGCAACTATATTCTGCATGCCCAAGGAGTAACAGTTAAAAGTTATTCAAAGAAAAGCACCCCAAGAAATATCGTAGTGTCAATGGCAAACCCCAAAGAAGAGACAGAATACTAAAAGGGACACGATCAAAAAAGGAAATTACATTCAAAGGAGCATCCTTAAGATTTACAGCAGACCAGTCAAAAGAAGACCCTCAAGGCCAGAAGGCAGTGATGAAATACAGTGAAAAAAATGAATGAACAAAATGAATGCTTTGCCTAGAATACTGCATCCAACCAAACTTATTTTAGACTTTATAAACAACAGCTCAGAAAATTTACAGACACAAAACCAGCCTTAAAAGAAAATTTAAGACAAGACAGACCAAGAGACACACCAAAGTTCTATATAACGATAACTCTAAATCCCATGGCAATTATTTCTCTCAAAATCAATGGAATAAATGAATCAGTTAAAAGACACAGAGTGGTAAAATGTATCAAAAACTTGAATCCAGAATTCTGATGCCTATCAGAAATACATCTGAAGCAAATCAGAACAAACATAGACTCAAAATCAAAGGGGACAATCATCCAAGCAAACAACCCCCTTAAAAAGCTGAAGTGGTGGGGCCCAGGAGATAGCATGAAGGTAAGGCATTTGTCTTTCATGCAAAAGGTCATCGGTTCGAATCCCAGTGCCCCATATGGTCCCTCGTGCCTGCCAGGAGCAATTTCTGAGCATGGAGCCAGGAGTAACCCCTGAGCACTGCCGGGTGTGACCCCCCCCCAAAAAAAAAAGCTGAAGTGGCCATAATAAAACAAGATGTCATGAACTTTATACTTTTCTATATACTTAGAAAAGTCATGAAACAAAGATGGACATTTTGTAATAATCAAGGGGTATGTAAAACAGGAAGAAATCACACTTCTAAATATATTTGCACCCAATGAGAGACCTGGAAGATATTTAGTATAATTGTTGACAAATCTGAAAGAAGACATGAATAGCAACACAATAATAGTGGGAACTTAACTTCATCCTGTCACCCCTTCATAGGTAAACCAGAGTGAAACTCAACAAGAATATACTAGGTCTGAAAGGAGAAATAGAAGGAATTGCCTTAGTATATATGCATATAGATAATATTATATATAAATATAAAATATACGTATATGGCAATCCATCCCCAGAAAACTGGATTTCCATTCTTCCCCGATGTACAAGGGTCATTCTCCAGGATAGACCACATTCTGACCCATAAAACATAAAAAAAAACTCCATAAAATTAAGAGTGTAGAAATTATACGATTATCTTCTCAAATCACAATGTGATTTGAGAAAGTACAAGGGTCACAGAATAAAAACTTTAGCACCTGGAAATTAAATAGCTCAATACTGAACAACCAGTGAGTCAGAGACTAAATCAGAGAAAATCAAAAGATTCCTAATAAAATTTGTGAATGAAGGCACAAATTATCAGAATTTATGGGACACAGCAAAAGTAGTACCAAGAGGAACATTTATTGCTTTGCAAGTATATATCTGGAAGAAAGAAGAGGTCTACATAAAAAAGTAGCTTATAAAATTGAAAAATGATCAACAAAGTTAGCCAAAAAATTGTAGTCTGAAGGAAATAACAAAACATACAGCAAAAATCAATGAAGTGGAAATCTAAAAAAAAAGGAAAAGATAAATAAAAGCAAAAAATTGCTTCTTTGAAAAAATAAACAAGATTGATAAGCCACTAGTACAACTCACAAACAAAGGGGGAGAGAGAAACTTAATAAATAAGATTAGAAATAAAAATGGGTAGATTAATACAGATAATATAGAGATTCAAAGGTTAGTCAGAAACTATACTGAGAAACTCTATGCCACAAAACATAAGAACCTGGAAGAAATAAATAATTTCTTGGAATTTTACAATCTTCCACTTTGGAATTAGGATGATCTAGCATATCTAAACTTACACTTCACTGTTGAGAAAATTAAAATGATAATCAAAAGTGTTCCCAAAAACAAACACCCAGGACCAGATGGAATCACTAATGAATTCTTTCAAAGCTTTCAAAATAAACTACTACCAATCCTTTTTTAGGTACTGTCAGAAAATTGAAGAAACAGAAACACTCCCAAATAGTTTTTTATGAAGCTAACATCACAGTGATATCAAAACCAGACTGAGATACTACATTTTCTCTGAGGATACCATGACTTCTTTAAATAAATCAAGCACTCCTGAAATTTATTTGGAACAATAAACACCACAAATACCAAGAGCATCCCTTCGAAAAAAGAATATGGAAGGCATTACCTTGCCCAACCTTAAATTGTACTACAAAGCAATAGTCATAAAAACAGCATGGTATTGGAATAAAGACAGACCCTCAGATCTATGGAATAAACTTCAGTATTCAGAGAATGTTCCTCAGACATAAAATCAATTAATTGTTGATAAAGGGACAAGAAACACAAAACGCAGCAAGAAAAATCTCTTCAACAAGTGGTGTTGGGACAACCGGTCAGCCACATGCGAAAAAGCCAAACTATGACCGCCATCTAACACCATCTACAAAGGTTAAATTCAAATGGGTTAAAGATCTTGCTATCAGATTCAAAATCATAAGGTAGATATAAGAACACATAGGTAAAAGACTTCATGACTTTGAGACTAATGGCATCTTCTAGGAGTACACATCACTCTCTAAACAAATGAAAGCAGAGATAAACAAATGGGACTATATTAAACTGAGCAGCTTCTTCACCTCAAAGGAAATAGTGACTAGGATACAAAGTCCACCAATGGAATGAGAGAAACTATTATCCAGATTATATCAGATTAGGTGATAATATCTAAGATATATAATGTACTGACAGAACTTAATAAGAAAAAATCTAACCCTATCAAAAATGGGGAGAAGAAATGAGCAATTTCTCAAAGAAGAAATACAAATGGCTAGAAGACACATGAAATAATGCTCCACATCACTAGCAAAGTGATCACTCCACATCAAAGCAACAGTGAGGTAGCATCTCATACCACAGAGACTGGCACAATATACAAAGAACAAGAACAATCAGCACTGGCAGGATTTGGAGAAAGGAACTCTAATTCAATGCTGGTGGGAATTCTGTCTAAACCAGCCTTTCTGGGAAACAATATGAAGATTCTTCCAAAAACTGGAAATTAAATGTCTATATAAAC
>PVKC010002600.1:0-18900 GCA_004027635.1 Crocidura indochinensis
AAAAAAAAAAAAAAAAAGAAAAAAAGAAAAAAAAAAGTCTGAAGCACAGATTACTGTTAAACTCACTGCATCACTAGTATCCAAACCTGCATATGTTTATAGAACTGTAGACACAGACACATGAATACTAAAATACTGATGATTTTAAAATTCTAATCATCAAACAAACCCACTGGAGCACAGATCAACAGTCAGACCAGGTCCCTATGTGGAGCATAGAGGTTGTATATAATGAAAATGGAATCACTTCATCAATTGAACTTAATAATCATTAACATAGGTGAACTAAACTAAGGTTTTAAAATATATAAAGCAATTACTAACAGGCCTAATGAAAGACAACAGCAACATAACTTTAGTAGGAAACCTTAATACCACCCAACTGTTAGGACTCAATCCAACAGATTAAGTAGATAAAAAAAAAAACAACAGGGAAACAAGTCTTCAATGCAGAGGTAGAAGAGCTGAATAGAAGCAAACATCTATTTACAGGATTTGCACATCCAGAAGACCAAATTCACATTTTTGTCTAACGCAGATGAAATATTTATAAGGAGAGACAACTCACTGGGACACAAAACAAATGCCAATAAAGTTCTTAAATCACAATGGAACAATACTAGATTCAACTAACAAGAGAAAGCTGGAAAAAGTAACTCAATATTTAGAAATGAATTAGCATGCTATTGAATAATAAATTGTCAATAAAAATTTCCGTTTCTTGGAAAACCCACATTGGTTATGCACAAGGCTTATATTCTCAGCTCTTTTCTCAGGGAATAACTGGTGGTGTTGGAGAGGAGGGAAATCATACATAGTACCAGGGATTAAACTGGGGTCAGCTGTGTTGAAAGGCAAGCAACTTAACTAGTTTACCCTGGGGGGGGGCCCCTCAAACTACAGTTCACAAGCCACATGAAACTCGCTCAAGACATTTATCCAACCCACCAGGTATTTTTTGCCATCGCTGCCTGTCCTGCTTAACTGCCAACTCATCCCAGGCCTGTAGTGCACATGTGTGAAATAGGTGCCACACTCTCTGGATCTCCTACTCCTCCTTGTCTCTCTTCTCAATCTCCGGCAATGGTTCTCAAACTACAGCCCACCAAAAGCAGGCCCATAGTTCCCTTTGAAATACTGGCAAGTTTATTGATTTAACTTTACTTGTTCTTCGTTTTAAATATTGCATTTGCCCCATTATTTTTTTTCTTCAAAATAAGATACATGCAGTGTGCATAGGCATTTAGTTTTTTACTTTTAAATCACAGTCTGGCCCTTCCTCCAATGGTCTGAGCGACAGTCAACTGACCCTGTTTAAAGTTTGAGGACTCCTGCTCTATACCATCACTCCAGGTCCAACAAGGGAATTTTTTTTTATTTCTGTAAACAATGCTATTATATGTCCCTATGCAGTTAAGAAAGTCATTTCCTCTAGTTTTTACTAAGAATATTTGACCTGGTGTCAAATTATTTAAATTTTCCATAAATTCTTCTAGGACTCTGAACTACTAATATATAAAACTTACAAATGCAATGTTATTTCAATAAAATATATATATTTTGGTGTCACACAGCCGTGCTCAGGGGTTACTCAAGGATCTGTGCTCAGAAATAACACCTGGCATACCCTGGGGACTATATGGGATGCCGGGATTTGAACCATCATCTGTCCTGGGTTGGCTATGTGCAAGGCAAATGCCCTACCACTGTGTTATCTCCCCAGCCCCACAATAAAATATTTTTTTTAATTTTAAATAAAATATCAACTTCAAAATATGTTCCTGGAAAAGAACAAAAAAATGAAGAAATGAACTTTTGAAACATAAGGGACACAGAAACATTGGTACTAAAAGGGAATTCTGTAGCAATATAGATTTATATCATGAAACAAAAAAAAAGGCTCCCAAATAATCCATCTTTAAAACATGAAACAAACAAAACCCCATAAGAGAGAAAATAATAAAATCAAAGTGCAAATGCACATACACACACCACAGAACGGAGTGCGACACACTATCAGTTTTCTCCATAGAAACTTCATAGGATTAAAGGTCCTATACACAGGATTCCTCAACTCAATTTGATTGTAAAATCGGAGAAATAAAAAGTCTTTTTCACAAACAACGTTTTTTAAAAAAAACAAATTTTAATTGTTTGGTGAACAATAGTATTGAGGGGCTTCTTTCTATACAAACAACAGAAACCCTACTTGGCAGTAGTAAAATATCTAAGATCATAAAATATAAATAGTAATATGCACTTATTTTCAAACTATTTTTAACCTATATTCTGTCTAAATTTCAAATGATGTACTTTCCAGTTCTAGCATTTTCATTTAGTTCTCTTTATATATATCTTCCTTTTCTTAAAATTGATGTAGTCATTTGTGATTAACATTTTTGATTCCAACGCTGACTTTAGTAATAGTCAGGGTTGGCTATTTCTTCCCCGCAATTCAGCATTTTCACAAATCAAGGTTGATCTATGCTGACTTTTTCTTTTGATGATGGGTCATATAGTTCTAGTACTCTTGTTAAATATTTTCAAATTGTCTCTATAAATTATATTGAGTCTGTACATTATAACTTTTATTTTCCTCTTCGAAAAGCCCACCCACTAAGCAAAGGGTTGGAGCATCCCCTAGTACCACAAGGTGCAACGCCAGATCCAAAATGGAACAATCTGAGGTTCAAAAGTTCTGTAATGTGTCCAAGGTCACATAACTCTCATGTGCAACTAAAATCTGAATTCACATCTAACTCATCCAATCTTTATATTACCCCCCACGATGCTGTTGAACTTACAATGTAATACAATAAATATCCATGGTTGATATAAATAATGTTTAAATGCTTAGTTAATGCTCTATTATTTTTTATTATAAAAGAACAAGGTAAAAAGCTCTTATACTAGCAACTGTAAGAGATTTGAACTTTTTTCCACTTTTCTCAAAGTACTCAAACTTGTTCACTTAAGGATAACTGATCCCAGGCGAAAGAGGGAAACAAGTAAAAAGCCTGAGATTTGTATTCAAGAGATTCAGTTCAATCCTGTAGCTGCCTAATGTCCTAAGTGCAGCAGAGAGCAACCCTGAACACTGATCTAGGACTTGCCTCTAACTAAGCTACTGGATGTGATCCTAAAATCACACACCAAAAGAAACACCAACTATATTTTGGTGATTTAGATAGCATATTCTGAAATTGCTTATGAAGAATGAATCCAATTCTATAGAAATAAAGTAGCATAAAATATATCACAAATTTAGTGTACTGCTTACTTTATTTTCATTCATTATCTCCCTCCCCTTCACATTGCTGTTGTACTGACTAGGGTTGGATACATGGACATAGAACAAGATGTAACTCTTGCACATTGTGGATGTAATACACACCTGGGGGTGGCATATTAGGCTGGTTTGTGCTTACCAGGGTCACACTTACTGAGGCACATAAACTAAGTCATATACAGATGTGCTTGCCAGGGAGCACTTGGCATGTCACTTGCAACTTAATTATTATTATTATTATTATTATTATTATTATTTTTGGCTACATACAGTGGTACTCAAGGGAGTACTCATGACTGTACTCAGGGATCACTTTTGCTGGTGCACAGGGGACCATGGTGGATGCTCAGGATTGAATCAGGGTGGGATGGGTACAAAGCAAATACCCTACCTGCTGTGTACTATTGCTCCAGCTCTCAAATCTTTTGTTATCGTTGCACCCCTTTTCATGCTACTTCCACACTCCTGGCTATTGTAGTCAGAAATCACATATGCTATTGATCACAGCAGAGAGGCCATGCTCACACACAGCACATATATAGGACAGATGAACTAACCTGATCTCATGACTAGACACTTGTAAGGCAGGTAACCTAAGACTTATGCTACTTCTCTGAGTATTAACTGCTAATTTTAAATAATAATTGTGTTTCAATGAAGTCACTTCAGGTTGACAATAGTAATTATGGCAGTTTACAATTTATATTTCTTGAAACTTAGCCCTCTAAAATGAAAGCAAGTTATCTACCTTCTGTAGAAACTAGACATTTGAATCTTCAAATTGAACAAGAGCTCCACAATTTCACATCGAATTGCACATTTCTCATAGGTGACAACCCAGACAAATACATTTTTGTAAACAATGTCTCAAAACTCAAAAACTGAAAAATAAATACATTAAAAGGAAAAAGACACCAAAAAGTTTTTTTAAAAAAAAAAAACCCTCAAATATACCTTATACACCCCATTGGGTAAATCCCTAATGAAATCATTTCCTACACATGAGTAAGAGTATGAGGTAAGACAGGTAAAATTCTCCCTTTGAAAGCATCTAATGCAGCCATAACAAACAAACCTGAGCTAGGCAGATTTTTGGTTGAAGCTTGATATGGCAACACATAATTAACACAAGGGAAGACATTCAAGATTTTGTATTTTGTTGTAAATATTCATTTATCAAGTATATTGAGGGTTTTGTGTATGTATGTGTGCTGTGAAATACAGGAAGTTCAGGAGCAATATTGTGTTTCTGTATCTTCACTCTAGGGCAGTGGTTCCCAAACTGGTCTATATCACTCTCTGGAAGGCACTGGAATGGCCAGAGAGGGTAATAGCAGCCTCAGGTAAATTGGATTTGTAAGGTTCTTTAGTTTGCATGCAGAGAAGGTTGATTTAGGGAGGGGAGGAATGAAGGAGGTTGTCTTTTTTTTTTTTCTGGAAAGAGTAAGTAGGTCCTATAAGTTTGGGAACCTCTGCTCTAGAATAATAATTTGAGAAACAAAAATTGAATATATAAGTAGGCACTAGTACTTATATGCTTATCTAAATATATACTCAGTATATCATACTCATAAAATATATTTACAAAAATACATTTTATGAAGTGAGCTTTCATCTGCTTTATGAAATATATCATAGTGCCACTATACAATCTCAAAATTATTTGTCTCTTTCTGCTCTATAAGACTTTTAGTTCAGCAATATAAATCTTAGTTCCCTAATTTATGGCACAAAGGTAAACACACAACTGAACTGGTAAAATAGAATAAGAGTTAGCAGAGTAGATTAAAAAAGCCAAGTTTTTATTTTTTTTAATGCAAGCTCATTTGAACTTATAAACAATGAGAAAATGGGGTGCAGAATACGAAAATATCTCCCTTGGTAAGCAAAGGTTTAAAATATAAATCTGCAAGATATGAGGCAAAGTATACCTTGCATCTTAAATAAGAATAAAGGAAGTATCAATATAAAATGATCAAAAGATGAAAGTATTAAATCTATTAATCATCAGTCTTAAAAATTACTCTGTTGCAGACAAGGATGTGGGATGTGGGACAAGAGGGAGAGCACATGCTTATCATGTTTGGCCCTTGTTTGACTCCTGGATGCTACAAACTCCATCACCACCCCTGTTCCAAGACCAGTGATGCATGTTCTCACAACAAATGCATCAAAATGAAAAATAAAATGGGATTATCTTATCATATACTCAAGGAAGTTATCAGAAGTATAATATTTTCTAAATATGTAAAACAAAATCTCCATTTGTCTTATAACATAGACACCAAATGCTTTAGAAAGATAGTTCTACTATTAAAAAATTTAGTATACAAAATTCATATTTACCCATCTAATTATCAATTATGTATTTTACCCCAAAATAAAAATAAATAATTACAATAAGAATTTATTTTATTGTATGTACACATAGATATAAATAAGCTTTTTTAAATGGAAATAATCCATTACAGAAACAATGTATAACTGATTCAAGAAAAAATGAATTTTAAATGAGTCCATATTCTGCATTTGGAATTCAATTTCACAAACATTCAAGATTAGCAAATTTTGGTAAGATAAAAAGTCTAGCAGAAAGGAAAAAGATACCTTTCAACAAGAGTAATATATATATATATATATATATAGACATATATATATATATATATATTTTTTAATTGCTTTGGAAGCATACACAGCATAGTTCTATAGAAAAGTCATTTGAGGAAGACTTAAGTATTTCAAGTCAAGTGGCCTTCAGACAAAAAAGTGTTTTAACATTTGCTAAGAAATTGAATTTAAAAATATTTATATTATTTACTTAACTATATTTTTAAGAAGACATTTGACAAGTAGACAAAAAGCAAAAAACTTGTTTACTTGTACCGTATGTAATAAATTGTAGATTTAAAATTTTTTTCTGGTTTGGACACAAAGGTCAAATTAGACCTTCATTGATTTATATCTATGTAGTTAAAAAAATACAGTATCAAATATCCCTCCCCCCAAAAAACTACAAGAAAATATTTTAAAGTTTGAGTGTGGAGATATAGCTATAATGCTTAAGTATACAAATATCACACAAATATCATTTTACTTAAAAAATTATTTTTGTCATACTGTAAACATATCCTATATCTGTACATTTCAAATAGTCTTTGGTATGACTAGTTATTGTGCTTTGAAATGGAGGCTTTAGGGATTTTTTTTGTAGCAGTGCTACTGAGACATTTTAAGGTATAAATAAGAAAAATGCACTTGGAATAAGTTATAATTAGCTGCTTTTGCATAATTTTCAAAAACTACAGTGTATGCCTAGTCACAGTTTTATGAGAAAAAATATCTCATTTTTTAACTCCTTAATTTTAAGGAACACTTAATCATTTTGGTTAAAATTCCATTTTTGAAGTGGATCTGATGGATTGCATGACACTAAGCTTGGATGCTCTCCAGCTGCTGAAAGGCACATTTTAAAGAATGGATTATATAGAAGTTGATCCTAGAATAAAAAGAAACAACAGTCAGTCATATATATATATTATATAATAAAGACTTACAATATATATTTATATTCTATATAAATATCATACTTACTGTATACAATGAAGACTTTATAATAAAGTTATAATAAAGACTTATAACTAAAAATATAAAATTGTTTTATGCTCTCATTGGATGTAAAGGAACATTTGGATAACAAATTAACACCATTTCTAACTTTTATTTGTAAAACATTTTTGATTTCTTGTTGTAAACAACACAATTATACAACTACTGTTTAATTTATAGAGGGCATTATTTCATAAAGTGAGGTCTATAGAACATGCTTAAAACAAACATGCTTATTAACCAAAATAACTTTATAATTATTTTGTCCCAATAGTATTTAAATAAAATATATATTAATATATAGTCTCTATTATCATATGGACAGACATACAAAATTAGCAAAGATTGAAAAACTAAATAGAAAATTAATGCTTTATTCCTTTCTCAGATAAGCAACTAAAATGAATCAAAATAATTACACAAAGGAGTAAAATAGCTACCTTCTGGATAGTCCATATCTGTTCTCCAGTGGCAACTGTCTTGTGACCTTTGTAGGAACATGTCTTTAGCTGAACAAAACCTGGAGCAGCATGAAGACATAGTTCCTTCTGGATGTTATGTCGAATTTCATGTTGAGCAGAGTATTCAAAGTACTATGAAAGAAAGAATGTCGTTATTGACAAAAGCACTCTTCTTTCTTAGTTGCAAAATGTTTGAATTTTTAAAAATTAACTATCTTTGGTCACCAGGTACTCTTGTAATACTGTTTTGATACTCTACATCCCTCGCTTAAGTAAGTCATTGTGGTTGCTAACTCAAAGTTATTTACTCAATAAGGTACATAAAACGTACATGTTTTTGTGTTTGGCTCATACTTGGAAATGTTGGGGCTTACTCAGGAATTACTGCTAGTTCTGTCTTCAAGAATTACACGGATGTAGTTCAGTGCACGATGTGTGTGCTAGGAAACAAATGAGTTAGCTATATGCAAGACACACACTCACTGAAGTAAATAACTTCAGCCTGAAATCTTCATTTTCAATCTTACATCAACCACTGCCACAATTACATGCTGTGCTCTTTTCACCTAACACTAACAAAAGGTAGAATACGTGTATACATAACTTGAAGAATGTGCCTGTATTCTACTTCGAATGTTTTTCTGTTGATGGGGAGAATTTCAAATGGCTGGTGAACATAAGCTGGGGTCCTAAGTTTGATCCTCAGCACTGCCCAATGTTGTTCTTGTGAATCCTAGTACTACTATATAGCTGAGCCCAGGGATACAAAGTTGGTTGAGCCTAAGAGTGGCTCCAGGTTGACTTCCCAACACCAAAGGATATATTTTTGATCCTTCTGTGCCTAGCATAGTCCTTTTCATATTTCAAAAGTCATGTCAATAATGGGCTGAAGAGAGAGTAGAGAGGTAGGTTTCTTCCCTTCCATGCAGACCAGATTTAATTCCGATCACTGCCACGAGCAATTCCAGAGTAACCCCTGAACATCACCCCCAAATCAAACAAAAAGTCAACTCAATATGGATTTCCTTCTTTATTTTTTCTTGAAGTTCCTCTATTGCAGAAAATTATAGTTTCATTAGGATTCGTTGATGCATCAGGAAAATCTTTTTTGTTTTGGAGGCTATACCTGTCTGTTCTCAGGGTTTACTTTTGTCTTGTTTGATCAACATATTTGTTTGATCAAACGTCAAACATGTGGCAAGCAACCCACTCACTCTTATATTTATTTTGCCTACATACGGGAAAACTTTTATAACACCCCATTGGAATTGAGTTTTCTCCACTGAGGGGCTGTATAGTAAAAGAATATATTAAAAATAAATTATTTCATAGTGCTAGTGTTCTTCAAATACAATACATTAATATAGTAGAAGTTTTTGGCTTTGGGAACCACACCTGGTGATGCTCAGGGGTTACTCCTGGTTATGCACTCTGGAATCGCTCCTGGCTTTGGGGACCATATGGGAAGCAGGAGGCTCGAACCATGGTCCGTCCTAGATTAGCACATGGTAGGCAAGTACCCTACAGCTGCACTACTGCACTGGCCCCAATATAGTCAATTTTTAATAATAAAACAGTCAGCACTAATATTTAGTGAGCTCTCATGTGTTAGGCAACACTGTTCTAATACATTACAGTAGGCATGCCATAAACTTTATTAGCTCAATTAATAGCCAGGATTTAGACTTCTTTATTCTGAGTCTCATGTATGTACCCTTTCATAAATATATCATTTTTATACCTGTGACAGTGGAATAAAAATAGCACTCTATCTCTACATCTCTAATAACAGTAAATCTCAGGATGTGAAAGAATAGCATTGAGGGGGGGGTCACACCTGGCAGTACTCAGGGGTTACTCCTGGTTCTATGCTCAAAAATTGCTCCTGGCAGACTCAGGGGACCATATGGGATGCTGGGATTTGAACCAACCTTCTACATGCCAGGTATACACTTTACCTTCATGCTATCTCTCCAGCCCCTATAATGGATTTTTATTCACATATCATATCACATTTAATTAATTTATTTATGTATTTATTTATAATATAAGGTAGATTTTATTGAATAAAACTTACTTAGAAAGTAAATTTACTTAAAAGAGAAAGAGCAAGTAGGTGTTCCAAAGAGAATATGGCTCCTCCAGAGTGAAAGGTAAAAACAAGCAAAGAAACAGAGATAAGCAAGTAAGTACGTGTACAAGAACAACACGAGCTTGAAAAACAGATCTATTTCAATTTTAACTCACACATTATTAAATTTAAAAATCATTAAAGTTAAAAGAATGGAAATAATGGCATATCTTAGGCAATAATTTTTTTTTTTTTTTGGTTTTTGGGCCACACCTGGAGACTCAGAGGTAACTCCTGACTATGTGCTCAGAAATCGCTCCTGGCTTGGGGGACCATATGGGACACTGGGGATCAAACCGAGGTCTATCCTGGATCAGTTGCATGCAAGGCAAATGCCCTACTATTGTGCTATTCTCCAGCCTCTCTTAGGCAATAATAATTTTTATTTTATCTATAATTTATATTTTTATTAAAGCACCATGAATACAAACATGTTTGTTGTTGAGTTTCAGTTTTTTAAAAAAAGGATACCCTCCTTCACGAGTACAACATTCCTACCACCAATGCCACCCATTTCCCCCCTCTCCCACCTCATGCCTCTATTCGAGACAGGCATTCTATTTCTCCCACTCACTACAATTGATTGTCATCATAGTTATCAGTGCAGCTATTTTCTTTATTCTTTTTTTTTTTAGGATAGTTATTTTTCTGTCTGAACTCACCAGTCTTTGTGGTAAGCTTCATACCATGGGCTGGTCCTTCCAGCCCTCATTTCTATTGTCACTGGATATTATTATAGTAGTGGTTTTTATTTTTCTAAAATCTCATAGTTAAGTGAGACTATTCTGTGCCTATCTCTCTCCTTCTGACTTATTTCACTCAGCATAATAGTTTCCATGTCTAGCCATGTATGGGATAATCTCATGACTTTATTTTTCCTGACAGTTGAATAGTATTCCATTGTGTATGTGTACCAAATTTTCTTTAGCCATTCATCTGTTGTTGGGCATCTGGGATATTTCCTGATTCACTAGCAATGAATATAAGTGTGCAGAAGGTATTTTTGTATTGTTTTTGTATTCCTAGGGTATATCCTTAGGAGTCATATAGCTGGATCATATGGGAAGTCAATTTCCAGTTTTTTGAGGAATCTCCACATTGTTTTCCATAAAGGCTGAACTAGATGGCATTCCCACCAGCAATGAATGAGAGTCCTTTCTCCAACGTCCCTGCCAGCTTTCTTATTTTTTGTGATGTGTGCTAGGGTCTGTGGTGTGAGATGGTACCTCATTGTTGTTTTGATTTTTATCACCCTATGATTAGTAATGTGGAGCATTTTTTCATGTGTCTTTTGGATATTTGTATTTCTTCTTTCTGTACATTTCTTCTCCCTATTTTTGTGCTAGTTTTTTGTGTCACACCCGGTGGCATTCAGGGGTTACTCCTGACTCTGTGATAAGAAATCACTCCTGACAGACTTGAGGGACCACATGGGATACCGAAAATTCAACTGTGGTACAACCTGGATTGGCCACGTGCGAGGCAAATGCCCTACCACTGTGTTACTGCACCAGATCCTTCTCATTTTTTGAGAGGGTTAGATTTTTTTCCTGTTAATTTCTGTCAGTACATTGTAATCTTAAATAATTAATATTGAGTGAATAGTGTCTCCCATTCTGTGGGTGCCCTCTGTATACTCATCACTATTTCCTTTGAGGTGCAGAAACTTCTCAGCTTAATATAATCTCATCTGTTTATCTCCACTTCTACTTGTTTGGATTGTGCTGTTTCCTCCTTGAAGACACCTTTAGTCTCAATGTCATGGAGTGTTTTACCTATGTAATCTATATACTTTATAGTTCTGGGTCTCATATCAAGGTCTTTAATCCATTTGGATTTGACCTTTGTGCATAGTGTTAGATGGAGGTCTGAGTTTACTTTTTTCCATGTGACTGAACAGTTGTTCCAGAAACACTTGTTAAGGAGGCTTTCCTTGCTCCATTTTGCATTTCTTGCCCATTTGTCAAAGATTAATTGATTGCATGTCTGGTGAACATTCTTTGTATACTCAAGTCTAGTCCACTCATCTAACAGTCTGTCTTTATTCCAATACCTTACTGTTTTAATGACTATTGTTTTGTAGTACAATTTTAAGTTTGGGAAAGTGATGCTTCCTATCTTTTTTCGTAGGATGCTTTAGCTATTCGTGGGTGTTTATTGTTCCAAATGAATGTCAGCAGTGTTTGATCCACTTCTTTGAAGAATGTCATGGGTATCCTTAGAGGAATTGCATTAAATCTGTACAATGTTTTGGGGAGTATTGTCATTTTAATTATGTTAATCCTCCCAATCCATGAACAAGGTGTCTCCATTTTCTTGTGTCCTCCTTTATTTCTTGAAGCAGCATTTTGTAATTTTCTTTGTATAGTTACTTCATCTCTTTAGTTAAGTTGACTCCAAGTTATTTGAGTTTGTGTGGAACTAATGTGAGTGGGATTTTTAATGTTCATTTCTTCTCTTGTCATTATTTGTATATAAGAAGGACATTGAGTGCTGCGTATTAATTTTGTAGCCTGCCACTTTGCTTTATGAATCTTGTTACTAGAAGCTTTTTGGAAGAGTCTTTAGGGTTTAATAAGTATAGTATAATGTCATCTGCAAACAGTGAGAGCTTGACTTCTTCCTTTTCTACCCGAATGTCATTGATACATTTTTCTTACCTAATTGCTATGGCCTATGGCAAGTACTTCCAGTACTTGAATAGGAGTGATTAGAGAGGACAACCTTGTCTTGTACCATATTTCAGAGAAAAGGCTTTTAGTTTATCTCATTGAGAATAATAATGTTCATTGGCTTACATGGCCTTGACTATATTGAGAAAAGTTCCTTCCATTCCCATCTTGTTGAGTTATTTATTTTTTTGGGTCACACCCGGCAGTGCTCAGGGGTTACTCCTGGCTCCATGCTCAGAAATTGCTCCTGGCAGGCACGGGGGACCATATGGGGCACTGGGATTTGTACCAATGACCTTTTTGCATGAAAGGCAAATGCCTTACCTCCATGCTATCTCCCGGGCCCCAACTCTTGTTGAGTTATTATCATGAATGAGTGTTGGACCTTATCTAATGCTTTCTCTGTATCTATTGATATTATTTTTATTTATCCTTTTGTTGATATGGTGTATCATGTTCATTGATTTACATATGTTAAACCATCCTTGCATTTCTGGAATGAAATCTAATAGGTCATGTTGTATGAACTTTTTGACGAGGCATTGGATCCTATTTGCCAGGATTTTGTTGAGGATCTTCGCATCTGTGTTCATCAGGAATATTGGTCTATAGTTTTCTTTTTTCATAGCATCTCTGTCTGATTTGGTATCAGGGTGATCTTGGGTTCGTGAAAGCTTTTTGGGAGTGTTTCTGTTTCTTCAATTTCCTGGAAGAGTCTGAAAAGGATTGGGTAGGTTTGAAAGGTTTGAAAGAATTCAATAGTGAATCCATCTGAGCCAGGGTTTTTTTTTTTTTTTTTTTTTTTGGTAAGACTATTGATTATCATTTTAATTTCCTCAATACTTATGGGCCTGTTTAGATATGGAGATAATCCTGATTCAACTGTGGAAGATATTAGCATCTAAGAATTTATTCATTTCTTTCAAGATTTTCATGTTTTGTGGCATAGAGTTTCTCAGGGGTTACTCCTGGCTCCATGCTCAGAAATTGCTCCTGGCAGGCATGGGGGAACCATATGGGGCACCGGGATTCGAACCGATGACCTTTTGCATGAAAGGCAAACGCCTTACCTCCATGCTATCTCCCGGGCCCTGCTTTTTTTTTCTTTTTATGCCACATATCAGTGAGTATGTATCTTAAAGGTGGAAACCTATTTATTTAGCTGTAGTCCTCTAAATGTATAAAACCCACAGTAACTAGTAGTCTCTGATTACCCTTTGAATCTTTTTGGTATCTATAGTGATCTCCCCTTTTCATTGCTAATCTGGTTTATTAAGTTTATCGCTTTTTTCTGAGTTTTGCTAGAAGTTTACTTTTTCAAAGAACCAAATTTTGCTTTTGTTAATCTTTTGGATTGTTTTTTCTTTTATTTCCACTTCATTGATTTCTGCTCTAAACTTTGCTATTTCCTTCTTCCTTCTGCCTATTTTTTGGTTCTTTTTTGTTAATCATTTTTTAATTTCATGGCTGTGTCATTATTTATGTAGGCCCTTCTTCCTTTCTGATGTGTTTGCTATAAATTTTTCTTAGTACTGCATTTGCTGTGTTCCATAAATTTCATCTCTGACCCACTAGGTTGTTCAGTAGTGAGCTGTTTAATTTCTAGGTTTTAAAGTTTTTCTCTTTGTCCCTTTGTAGTTCACTTCTAACTTCAGTGCATTGTGATCTGAGAAGGTATTCTGTATAATTTCTATCCTCTTGATTTTATGGAGATATGTATCATGGGGCAGCATGTGGTCTATCCTGGAGAATGACCCATGTGCATTGGAGAAGAATGTTTATTCAGTATTCTGGCGATGGAGTTCCTGATACATCTATGCTAGTCCACTTTCTTCCATCATTTCTCTTTTCAGAGCTAGTATTATCTTTTTTTTTTTTTTTTTTTTTTTTTTTTTTTTTTTTTTTTTTTTTTTTTTTTTTTGTTTTTTGGGTCACACCCGGCAGTGCTCAGGGGTTACTCCTGGCTCCATGCTCAGAGTTTCAGCCTGGTTGACCTTTCAGGGATGACAGGGCGGTATTGAGGACTCCCACTATTATTGTGTTGCTATTGATGTCTTTTTTCAGATTTGTCAACAATTGTATTAAATATTTTGCTGGTCCCTCATTGGGTGTGTATATATTTAGAAGTGTGATTTCTTCCTGTTGTACATATCCATTGATTATCACAAAATGTCCATCTTGTCCCTTATAAATTTTCTGTCTAAAGTTTGTGTCATCCGATATTAATATGGCCACTCTAGCTTTTTTAAGAAAGTTGTTTGTTTGGATGCTTGTCCTCCAACCTTTGATTTTAAGTTTATGTTTGTTCTGATTATTCAGATGTTTTTCTCATAGGCAGCAGAATGTTAGATTCAGCTTTTTGATCCATTTTGCCACTCTATGTCTCTTAACTGGTGCATTTTAGTCCATAGACGTTGAGAGAGATCATTGTTATCGGATTTAGTATCATCTTTATGTAAGAGTCTGGTGTGTCTGTGGTTTGTCTTATCTAAAAGCAGACCTCTCCATTTTTTTAAGGCTGGTTTTGAGTTTGTAAGGTTTCTGAGCTACTTTTTCCATGAAGCTATATATGTATGTACACACACACACACACACACACACACACACACACACACATATGTTTTCATGAAGCTATGTAAACCTGAAAGTGAGTCTGGCATTTATTTCATTTGAGTTTTGTCACTATATCCCACCACTGCCTTCTCACCTTGAGGGTTGTTTGTGACAGGTCTGCTATAAATTTTAAGGACACTTCTTTGAATGTAATTTCCCTTTTTGATCTTGCTGCTTTTAGTATTCTATCCCTATCTATGGGATTTGTCATTGTGACTAGGATGTGTCTTGGGTTGCTTTTTTTCAGTTATCTTTTTGCTGGTACTCTTCATTCATGCAAGATTTTTTTGCATGCACTCTTTAGCTCTGGGAGTTTCTCTGCAATGATGGTATTGGTTCTCTAGGACTCCAATGACTCTTATGTTGTTTCTGTTGAGTTTATCAAAGAATTTTATTTTCATCTGTTCATATTCTTTGAGGACTTTTCCCATTGTCTAATAATTTGTTTTAAGGCTCTTTTCCATTCTTTTTTGATGTATGGAGTTGTTATGCTTCTCATCTTTTAGCTCAATGATTTGTTTCTCAGCTGCTATTACTTTTTTTGAGAGGATTTCCAGTGAGGTTTTCATTTCACCTGCCACGTTTTCAGTCCTATTATTTCAGTCTGTAGTTTTCTGATTTCTATTTTGATACCTTCTTGATTCTTATATGTGGCCCATTCAGCAGAATCTATGCTTTCTTTGAGTTCTACCAACATCCTCCATATTTCTTCTCTAAACTCCTTAACTGAGAGGTTAAATAGGTGGTTGGCACTTTTTGGGTCATCAGAGCTGTCTGTCATCTTCATTCTCTATGCATGGTACTGGCCTGCGTTTTTTTCCCCCCATTGTCACACCTGTATGTTTTCTGCATGTTTTTCTAGGGTTCACTGATAAGGAGATGTGTGTGGCTGAGGAGCGAAGTGGCATGCCCAAGCTCCTCAGGCACCACCCTTCTTGGTGGTGCTAGCTCACCTCTGATCACATAATCAGCAGACACTTCTGGGTGGGGTTTGTCCCAAAAGTTGCAGCCAAATGTCGGGCAACAGCCACTTGCAATGGTGTTTGGCGGCAATTAATGGCATTAATAATTTTTAAAGAACATATAATTAAACAGCTGGGAACACTAAAGAATTAAAACTTATAACCAGAACAAATATCTGGAAGAAAAATCTTAAAATGTAAAGCACTGTCTCTAAGATATATGACTTGAACTGCAATGCACTTGTTTATCAGTCAATATCATCAGATCATCAAAATTCTTATTTTGTAAACTGGGTATGTAAAATTCCTGTCACAAGGGGAGGTTTATATTTTGATATTAAAAATATTTTGATATTGAAAGGTGAGAAAATGATGAAGTTGGATGACATCTTAATAAAATTTGCACTTGAGAAGGGAAATAAACATTGCAAGATATCATAAGTCAAATTATTAATTGAAATTAAATTTAAAGGAGAAAAATCAAGGGCTATGTCAGTGAATAGGAGAGAATTATCTTAAAATATAAACCATTGAATCCAAGGATAGGTTTACAGGCTAGAACATGCTCTGCATGTAGGGAGCCTGGGTGTGATCATGGGCACCAAATACATTGCCTAGGTTAGTTATAAGTGAACACCAAGCCAAGCTAAGATCTTAAGAACTGATAGATGTGACTCCAAAAACAGTAATAGAGATAACCCAAAGTAATGGATGCATATGCTTTGGAAGGTCCAAACTCAATTCCTGGCACTGCATGATGGCTGAGCATTGCTAATGGCAACCCCTGAGCACAGAAACCAGGAATAAATCCCGAGGACTGCCAATAGCTGCCCCAAACCAAGTTAAAACAAAGGTCAGAAAATTATTATTTTCATATTTAATAAGAATAATAATAATGATAATATCATTTCTCCCCTCTATCCTTACATGGCTTTTTCACTTTCAGGATTTTATCTAAGTTCCTGAAAACTTCACAAGACTAGGTAAGTCTGACTCCATTTTCCACCTCTCTTTTTCCTGGACTAATCTGCACCAGACACATTCTTTTACATGATATCCATGTACCTGTCCATGGATTTCTGACCTTGTCTCTTCTCTGTGAGGATGCTCTCCTCCTGAAAAAACGATTCTTGTCTAATCCCTTCAGGTTACCACTAAATATACATTCTCAAAGATGTTCTCCTAAAATATCTCATACCACCCCATCAATATACATGAATCCTAACTGGTAAAACAAACAGTGGTAACAAGCTTGGATACAAGAAAATCAAAGAGTCACCTTTTAAAATACTTTAATTTTTTTAGATTTTTAAATCATTTTTGGTTTTTGGGTCACATCTGGCGGTGCTCTGGGTTTACTCCTGGTTCTGTGCTCAGAAATTGCTCCTGGCAAGTACAGAGGACCATATGGGATGTTGGGATTTGAAACACTGTCCATAGTCCATCCTGGCTCGGCTGCATGCAAGGCAAATGCCTACCACTGTGCTATCTATCCAGCTCCATAAAGAAAGCCTATTTTAAAATAGTGTCAAAACTGACAAAAAAATACTCTAATACAATGTTTACTATAATTTTCTCTTTTTTGGGGGGGAGGTGGGGTTTGGATCACACTCATCAGTGCTCAGGGGTTACTCCTGGCTCTATGCTCAGCAATCTCTCCTGGCAGGCTCAGGGGACCATATGGAATGCCGGGATTTGAACCAAGGCAAAAGCCTTACCCTCCATGCTATCTCTCCAGCCTCTATAATTTACTCTTAAAACCAGAAAAATGGGGCCCGGGAGATAGCATGGAGATAAGGCGTTTGCCTTTCATGCAAAAGGTCATCGGTTCAAATCCCGGTGCCCCATATGGTCCCCCGTGCCTGTCAGGAGCAATTTCTGAGCATGGAGCCAGGAGTAACCCCTGAGCACTGCCGGGTGTGACCCCCCCAAAAAAAAAACCAGAAAAATACAGCTTTTATTTTAAAGTTGAAAACTCACCATACTAACAGTAATAATATTTTAAGATTCATATTGAATAGCGCATTTTAAAATTTAAAGTAGCACTATTCTATTATTTTCTTTTTGCTGTTGTTGGTGTTTTTCAGTCACATCCAGCAGTGCTCAGAGGTTATTCCTGGCAGTCTCAGGGGGCCATAAGGGATGCCGGGATTCAAACCACTGTCCACCCTGTGTGCAACACAAATGCCCTACGCTACTATCTCTCTGGCCCTATTCTATTGTTTTCTTATAGAACATTCAATTGATAGGGTAATCAACTTCAAATTGAATTCAGGACCAGAGTGAAAAATCATAATGAAGATTATTACAGTTAAATATTAATCATCACATTTTATCTTCAAACATCCGATTCACAGCTTACCTATATATGAAACTAATTTGAGACTTCAAAAAAGTAAACAACAAAACACTTGTGCTTATAAACTATCAGTAAGATTTTTGATGCAGTGCTCACCTGATTTCCTCCAAGTCCATGACATGTATACAAAATTAAGGGTTTGCCTCCTTGATTATTTTCTCCAACATCCAAACATAGAGGCTGATCAACACTTTTAATCTAAAGAAAAAATAAGCAATAAAAATTGAGTCAATGTTATTGAGTCCTTTTATTAAATTAAGGAAGTAATATTATTGATCATAATATAAAATATCACAAGCATTCAACCAAAAAGTACTTAGCAATTTTTCCTTAATTATATAAATGTTCATGGCAAGGAATACACCAAATAAAGGTAACAAGAAAATACTCACATATCCAGATATAACAGGATTCAGGTCTGGCACGTACGCTTCTGGATAAATATTTTTTAGATACCATGTAAAATTTTTACATTGAAGGCGATGCTTTATTTCAAATCTTTTTGAAAGATCACCAAAAGACTTCTGGTAACAGATGAAAAGTGAAAGGAATACTTAGTAAAAACAGAACCAATAAAATACTTCAAATGCTATGTTTACATACACATAGGTCTTAATAATAAATTCTGCACCAAAAAGCAATATACAATTTAACTACATTCACCATTCTTTCATGGAACAGTATGCCTGCCCACACATTTCTAGTTTCAAAGTGACTCAGGTTCCAACTGTGGTACTGACAAAGTGCTATTTTATTCTTCCTTAGGGCACAAACTTTTCCATGTGAAAAAGATCACGAGCAAAATGC
>PVKC010002600.1:19000-42743 GCA_004027635.1 Crocidura indochinensis
GTGGCCCAAAAACAAAAAACAAAAAAAAAAAAAGAAAATGACAAAGTTCAAAATGGGCCCCAATTTTCTATTCAAAAGGGATCCATTAAGTGAAATATTGATAAAATAGGAATAGAGATAGTACCTGGAGGAGTATGCAAGAGGAGTTTTGGAAGTGACAAAGGACAAGGCTCAAGGGCCTTGGGTTTGCCTGTGATACAGAAGCTACATACTATATTTCTAATGTTCCAGACTAAACATCATTGCAATATTGGAACACAAACTACAATCATTAAATTAAAAAAATTTATTTGTCAAGTGTGCAGCTTGAGGGTAAGTGAATGAGAGGAAACATTTGTATATGGGTGGAGTCACAGAGGTAAAAATGTGGTGTGCCAACAACTTTCCTATTTATTATTAATTTACAAATTATTATTTGTAAATCAGCACCTAAGGAATAATTAAAAAATAAAAGCGTCAACACTTCACGCAGTCAATCTCTTCTCCCCATCAAGATTACTCCCCTCTCCCACTCACCTTATCCTCTCTATACTCCTAACCTCCACCAATGTTATATTGGCAAATATATTTACAGCTTAGCTAAAGCTGTTGCTAACTCCTAACATTATCTTAACAGTAACAATGCAGTAGAAAAAAATCAATTTTTAATCATACATTTTATTTTTCTTTATTAAAGAAAATAAAACAATATTCTTAAAAAGCACTAGAAAGAAAGCAGCAGAAGACCAGGCATGGGCACCCATCCAAACTCTATCAATGACTGCATGGGGCTTAATTTCTCATGTGCAACCATGACCTGTTGGGTCATAAAACCTGAACAAATGACCTGATTGGAGCTAATGAGAATCTGAAAACTGTGAGTGAACTAAGATCCTAAGGAGCAAGTGTTTTGAACCTTCCAAAGTCACAACAGCTGAAGACCACTCCCGAATGGGCAGCCACTAATGCTACCACTTAATAATCATCAATTCTATATACCTTAATTTGGACTCCGTACTGAACTTTTACTACCAGGACAGCCTAGCTACAACAACCACATAACCAACAGTGTATTAACCCTAATTCCATTCAACATTTCCTCAATAAATCACAAAAGTAGCTGTGTGAGCAAGAAACAACAGAACTCTAATCACAGAGTAGCAGTAAGTTCAGGCCAAAGAATTTATTTCTTAAATCAGAATAAGAGGCTCCACACAATAACACAAGAACACCAAATTGGAAGGGGAAAGAAGAGACCACCACCCACCAAGTTCCCCAAGAAGTCTCCCTGGCAGTGGAAAAGATTGAAAGCATATTGTCATTAAAAGAACCTACGCTGGCAACATAAGAAAACACTGCAGAACCAGTGCAAAACCATTGGATATAGATGAGCCCTTTAGTCTCTACCAGGAATTTATAGCTATATAATATCTCAATTTCAGAGAGGAAATGCTGAGGATGCTTAATGAGTTCAAATGAACAATGGAATGGACAGTCAATAAAGCAGAGAAGGATAAAATAGCTGAAATGAGAAAAAAGCAAAAATGTCGAAATTAAAAAATTTGTAGGTGAAATGAAATATTCAATGTATGGCCTAAACAGCAGAATAACAGCAAGTGAGGATAGAATCAGGGGGCGTCAAGATGATATGTAGAAAATTTCCACAGAAGATGGAAAAGAAACCTTAAAATAAAAGAACAGCAGACAAGAGAACTTTAGGATGAATTCAAGGGACACAACATAAAAATTATAAGTGTCTCAGTGATAGGGAAAAAAACTCTATGAATAAATAACAACAAAGATTATTATTATTGAAAAGTTCCTAGATCTATACAAGCAGGCATTCAGATCCAGAAACCACCCCACCACCACCAAAATACCAGCTAAAAGAGATCCAAATAAAAAGACTCCAAGACATATCCTATTTTGAGTGATAAAACCAGACCTAGAGACACAAAACTGAAAGCAGCAAAATCAAGGAAGGAAATAAAAAGGAGCATCCCTAAGATTTAGATAACACCTATTAGAGGACCTATTAGATAACACCTATTTAGATAACACCTATGGTGTAACATAGTAAAATGACTCAATAAAATGAATGCTTTATCAGGAATACTTTACGCAGCCAGTCTCTCATTTATATTTGAAGGATTAAAACATGACCTCATGAGTAAACAGTAACTTAAGAACTTCATAGATGCAAAAGCAATTTTATCAGAAGAAATAAAGGAGCTACTTTAATACAGGACAAATTCCACAAACATGCAAAAATTTCTACAAAAAGATGGTATAAAACTATGACAATAATCTCTATGAAGGTAAATGGTCTACATGAATCTATTATGGGACGCAAAATGACTTAAAAATTGAACCCAGGGGCCCGGAAGATAGCATGGAGGTAAGGCATTTGCCTTTCATGCAAAAGGTCATCGGTTCGAATCCCAGTGCCCCATATGGTCCCCCGTGCCTGCCAGGAGCAATTTCTGAGCATGGAGCCAGGAGTAACCCCTGAGCACTGCCGGGTGTGACCCAAAAACCAAAAAAAAAAAAAAATTGAACCCAATATTCTGCTGACTATAATAAACACATTTGAATAATCAGAGCAAACAAACTCAAAGTCATATATCAGAACACAATCATTCAAGCAAACATCCCCCTCAAAAAGGCTGTGGTGGTCATACTAATATTAGAAGACATATATAGACTTTAGGCTTAAAAAGTTATGAGACAGAGAGGCTCATCTCTTTTTGTTTTTATTTTTTGTTTTTAGTTTTTTGGGTCATACCTGGCAGTGCTCAGGGGTTACTCTTGGCATTGTATTCAGAAATTACTCCTAGCAGGCACAGAGGACCATATTGGATTCCAGGATTTGAACCACCATCTGTCCTGGATTGGCTGCATACAACCCAAGTTCAACCCCAGCATCCCATATGGTCCCCTCAGTCTGCCAAAAGCAATTTCTGAGTGCAGAGCCAGGAGTAATCTCTGAGTACTACCATGTGTCGCCCAAAAACAAATAAAAAATGTCAATACAAGAAAAATAAAAACCATATGATCATATTAATTGATGCTGAGAATGCATTTGACAAGATCTAATACCATTCATGATTTTAAAAACTCTTGATAAAATGAGAGTTGAAGGAAATTTCCTCAATATAATCAAGGAAATTTACTATAAGCCCATAGCAAACATTAAACTCGGTGAGGAAAAACTAAGTCTTTCCTCAAAAAGCAGACACAAGACAAGCTTGCCCACTCACCTCTATTCATATAGGATTAGAAGTATTTGCCACAGAATCTTAGGAGGAGAGGACAGGCTACATCCCATCCTGCCATAGCCATGCCCTCTGCTCTTACCACACAGAATTGCCACTTTGCCAATGGCCTAGCTTCCCAACTCAATCACAGAGCTCTTAAAGATATCAAACTGACCAAAATTTCAGTATACAAGTATTTGGGCTGACATATACAGGACTTTTTTGGAGTGAGTCAGTGTACATCTCCCACTTTCTCATATTTCTGGAAGACCTGGCAGCAAAAACCACACCCCATGCCTGACAAGGGGGTAAGCTTCATGCATTCCTGACAAGGGGGTAAGCTTAGGAATGAGTGGAAATCTGGGGACAATGGTAGAGGGAATTTTACATTGGTGGTAGAATTGGTCTTAGAAGTATGACTTGGAATTATGACTAAGTATACATGATCTTTAAATAGAGTAATTTACATAGATTTATGTCTATATTAGTTCATTAAAAGAAGAAAAGCATTTTCCATAGCAATTAGGCAAGAAAAAAACCTATCAAAATCATCCAAGTATTGTGTATGACATACTATAATTAGAAAATCCTACTAAAGATTCTACAAAAAAGCTTCAAGATTCAATTGATTTGTATATGGTAGCAGGCTACAAAATTAATATGCAAACATCCATAGGCTTTCCCATATAGAGATAATAAAGGAGAAGAAAAAAAATATTACAAAACAATTCCATTCACAACTGTCTCAGAAATTCAGTTACCAGGGCAAGAACAGCAGGTAGGGCATGTGCCCTGCATGCAGCTAACATGGGTTCAATCTCAAACATCACACATGGTCTTCAGTGTCTGCCAAGAGTAACCCCTGAGTGAGCATCACCAATTATTGCCCGAAACAAACAAAATATAAGAAACACAGGTACCTTGTATTCAACTTTACTAAAGAGATGAAAGACCTATTTAAAAAAAATACACACACATATAAAACACTACTTCGGGAAGACCCTACTGCTGCTCTGACATCGATTTACTCAAGAGTCTTCCCTTAATACTGAGATTTAAACAACAACAACGACTTGTGTACTGGATAGGGCTTTCTGCATTGCCCGTTAATTGTGAGATGAAATTAGACGCCGCTCCGAACCATCCTGATTTCAATGTGGGATGTACAGATTCCAGGACCTTTAATGCAGAGGCATGAGATCAACAACAGAGACTGTGAAAGGTATAACTGTATGGGCACTGGAGACAATGACCGGGATTGGACAAACTGGTTTGTCTGGAGCCTAGAAATGGTCTTCTGTCAGGAAACTTCAGGGGTAGGGTCTCCCTGCACTTAGGCCAAAGTTTTTCCTTTCCATGACCTCCATGCCAACAATAATTGCCACACTAACATTGTTTTTACAGTGCTCCTTTGACTCCAAACCTTAAAAAAAAAGTTGATGGTCACTATCACTAACAGGTATAAATAGCACAAACCTGAGAACAACAACCCATGTTAATTTATAAGAATTGTGTCCTTATGGTGTCTTATAAATAATGCATTGTATGCAGTACTGAATAGTTGCATCATGCTGATATATTTAATTTTGTGTATATCCTGTAACTATGTCATGTTTTCAGAGAACTTACTGTAAAGACCAAGATATACCTTTGATGTACTATACTAAGCACTGAATGTGTTTGAGTTTAGAAATACTAATAGTAATACTAATATATATATAATTATATATAATATATATAATACTAATATATGTATATATGGCAATAGTAATAGTAATACTTCCTTATTAAAATTTTTTAAATGTATTAATCACTAAAAAAAATTAAATCTGAGTCATCTTAAAAAAAAAAACACTACTTCAAGACAGAATAGAACTCCTAGAACCATAAAGAAAGACTTGATCCTAGACTTTGTCCTATAAGCTATGCAAATACCAAGATCTCTAATTATAGAGGGCTGACTTTGTCAGTCACAACTGAAAAGAATGTTTCCTGGCATCAGAAAAGGATCTTGGGGTTCATCAATGAGTCTGTCCAAAGTCTGTAGTCGTTGCCATGACAATATACTTAAAGATTGGAGAAACCCAGTATCTCCCAAGTCAAGGGAATTCCCTTTCTCAATTTCCCCCAATACTTACTGTGTTTATGAAATTAAAAAAAAAAAGAAATACACGGTTGGCGAGGTGCTGCTAGAGGTAAAGTGTCTGCCTTGCAAGCACTAGCAAGGAAGGACTGAGGTTCGATCCCCTGGCGTCCCATATGGTCCCCCAAGCCAGGGGCGATTTCTGAGCGCTTAGTCAGGAGTAACCCCTGAGTATCAAATGGGTGTGGCCTCCAAAAACAAACAAAAATACCAAAAAAAAAAAAAAAGACACAAAACCTTACCACCTCCTTTTTTTTATTTCTTTTTTTCCCTTTCTCATGTTGTAGCCATTTTAGCTGGTGTTTATTTTTGCTGTTATGTTTCTTGTAGGTGTCCAGTTGTTTTCTTTTGCTTTTCTTTCCTTTTGTTTGTTTTTTATTTTTTATTTTGCTCTTTCTTTCCCCCTTTTCTTCTTTTAAATTGATACTGATCGGTCCTAAACAGAGCCCTCCCATCATTCCTTCCCCCCCCTTTTTCTTTTTTCCTTTTTTTTTACAACAGAACCACCCACGGTGGGAGAGGAGGGAGGAGAAAAAACAAAGTGGATGGAACCAGGAGCAAACCCAAAGTCAACAACAGCAGAATCAAGATACCCAATCTATATCAAATATATACAAAAGGGATCTGTTATACTAGCAGTCTAGGAAGCAAAGGGAGGAGGTATAGGATGCATGCTGGTAACAGGGTGGAGGGAGGACAATACTAGTGGTAGGAATGAACCTAATTCATTGTCACTTTGTACCCTAAATGTAACTGTGGAAGATTTGTAATAAAAAAGTAAAATAAAATAAAACAAAACACTACTATAAGAAATAAAAGATGCGAGGAACGGGGAAACAAATCCCCTGCTCATGAATTGAGAGGATTAACATAATTAAAATTGGCATTACTTTGCAAAGCAATGTATAGATTCAATGCAGTCCCTATTGGGACATTTTTCAAAGAAACATCAAAAACTCCAGATATTCATATGGAAGAATAAACCCTCTGAATAACTAAGGAAATCTTTGTGCAGGAGGGAAAGATGGGAGGCACCCCTTTTCCAAAACAACCACAAACTGTAATTATTAAAAGAATAAAAGACTAACCAAAAAAGTGGAAGCAAAATAGCAAAAATTAACAAATGGGAATACATTAAAATAAAACATTTCTATACCTCAAGTAAAACAATACCAGGATACAAAGACTGCCCATGGAATGAGAGATATTAATGACCCCAAAATGCCTCTGACAAGTAATTAATATTCAATATATATACAAGGCACTGGTAAAAACCTAACAAAAAAAAATAGTTCCAACTCAATTAAAAAAATAGGGAAAGAAACTTCCACAAAGGACAAATACAAAAGGCCAAAATGTACATGAAAAAATGCACTATATCACTAATCACCAGGCACATATATCAAAATGATAATATGATATGACCTACTCCTGGAACTCTACCCTAGGGGTCCAAAAACACAAGTAGAAAGGCATCTTCACTGACTGCTATGTTCATCACCACACTATTTACAATAGCAAGAATTGGAAAACTACCCAAGTACTCAAAAACAGATGAGTGGGTAAAGAAACTATGATAAATCAACACAATGGAATGTTTGTAGTCTTTAGGGAAAATAAAATCATAAAATTTGCTTATATATGAATAGACATGGAGAGTATCATGCTGAGTAAAGTAAGTTAAAAGGAGAGGGATAGAAAGATTACATTCACTTGTGGGATTACCTGGCCAATTTACCTCTGCAGGTGATGAGGATAAACTGTACTTAGCCAAATACTCAAATACAGTACACAATCTACCCAATTTATCTTGGCAATGACTAAAATGATTAGTGATCTAACCTCGTGGTGTCCTGATGTTGCCTCCAACTGACATGTAACCAGAAGTTGAGGGATAGTCTGATTGCTTCTAATTCATTCTCCTGCTACATGCTTACACTATACTTCAGTTCAAATAGTGATTCAGCATTTAAAGATGTTTTAATGCATAAAAGCAATAAAAAATTTTACGTGTTTTGAGCACAATACTAAATGGAGTTAACAAGTTTCAAAATCTACCATACTTAAAAATAACAAATTATATAAGAATGCATAAGTTTTTTTGCTTTGTTTTGTTTTTGAGTCATACCGGTGATGCTCAGGGGTTACTCCTGGCTCTGTTCTCAGAAATTGCTCCTGGCAGGCACAGGGGACCATGTGGGCTACCAGGATTCGAATCCCTGTCCATCCTGGATCACCTGCATGCCAGGCAAACACTCTACTCCTGTGCTATCTCTCCAGTCCCAAGAATGCATGAATTTTTAAAAGCGGTTTCCTTTAAAATGTGAAGGCTGGTGTCAACAATTAAATATTTTTTAAATATAGATATTAATCATACATGCAAATTAATTAAAATAAAACACCCAGCTTCAGAAGTAGATTTTGAAGATATTTTGTTTAA
Source organism: Crocidura indochinensis (assembly GCA_004027635.1). Classification (NCBI taxonomy): domain Eukaryota; kingdom Metazoa; phylum Chordata; class Mammalia; order Eulipotyphla; family Soricidae; genus Crocidura; species Crocidura indochinensis. Next base: position 26,820 of record PVKC010002600.1, read on the forward strand.
TCAAATTCCTATTGTAATTTAATAATCAGCTCCAACTTACTTGCTTAACAATTTTTGATGCATCTGTGTTCCTCCTATAAAATATTTCCTTGTATTCATCCATCCAGACTTCCGCAAGTCGAACTTGGTTGCGAGCAATCACCTGAGTGCCTTTTGGAAAGGTATGGGGGCTTTTGGTGCGAAAAACATGTCCAACAACAGAGCAAGGCATAATCTCCAATTGCCCACCACATTGCCATACCTGATAATTAATGGTATTTGTTTATTTTAGGGTAATCAAAGTATTGCCTTTAAGTTTACTTTTAATATAATAGCTAAAATGTAATCAAGAAAAGAGACCTACTATAACTTTAATACGTTATCTCTTGTCAATTCCAGTTCATAATAATGGTATTTTAAAATTGCATAAATTCTAAAGACACTAAAAACTTTGTAAGAAAGTAATTTAACAAACTACTGCTTTCAAATCTTTCATAAAACAAACTACAAAATATATCTTCTTGCATAAACAGTCATGCAAGTTAAGAAGAAAAGGGTTTTTATTTAACATTCCAAATTTTTTTGTATAATTTACATGGCTACTTCACTTGAACAATAGAGTCTCTCTTCAGTGGAGCTAACAGTTTTAGAGTATGTTAACCCAGGTTTTTAAATTATTTGAATATTCAATTTTGTAATTGGCAAAACAATTCTACATGGTCTTAATGAGAAAAATTACAATGATTAAATCTGTAAAGTACTTGATCATTAAAATTAAATTAAATTAAAATTAAAATACATATCTAGCTGGGGCTGGAGTGACACAAGCAGTAAGGCATCTGCCTTGCACATTCATGCTAACCTAGGACAGACTGCGGTTCGATCCCCAGCGTCCCATATGGTCCCCAGCGATTTCTGAGCGCATAGCCAGGAGTAACCCCTAAGTGTCATCAGGTGTGGCCCAAAAACCAAAAAAAAAAAAAAATATATATATATATATGTATATATATACACATAGCTATATTAGAAAGACAAAATATAAAATGTATGGGTCCTGAGATATCACAGTGGTGTTTGCCTTGCAAGCAGTCGATCCAGGACCAAATGTGGTTGGTTCGAATCCCGGTGTCCCATATGGTCCCCTGTGCCTGCCAGGAGCAATTTCTGAGCAGACAGCCAGGAGTTACCCCTGAGCACGGCCGGGTGTGGCCCAAAAACCAAAAAAAAAAAAAAAAAAAAAAAGTATGGGTCCTCATTTCAAGAAAATAAATTTTGTAGTTATATATGGAAATACATATTAATCAGACTTCATAATTTATAAGTATTGTCATTACACAGTACATGTAAAATTTATTCAATGCTGTCAACTATACCTCAATATAAAATGATGCATTAACTAAAATGATAATTAGATCAATGCTTTTTCACTTAAATTAAGCCATTAATTCATTTTTTCACAAATAATTACTAAGCAGAAATACTAAATTAAATTAAGTTAATAACATGTGCTAAATAAGGGTAAGTGATCTTTTCCTGCATTTTTACTTTTTAAATAAATAAGACTGAGACGTGTTATGGATTAGAAAAAGATTTCTTTCCTTAAACCTCTCATAAATGGCAATATCATCACTGTCACTGTGCAATGAAACAAGAGTCAAATTTTAAATTTTCAAAATTCTAGTTACACAGTGGTCCTCAAACTACTGCCCGCGGGCCACATATTGTATTTGTTCTCGTTTTGTTTCTTCACATCAAAATAAGATGTATGCAGTGTGCATAGGAATTTGTAATTTTTGTTTTTACTATAGTCTGGCCCTCCAATGGTCTGAGGGACAGTGAACTGGGCCCCTGTTTAAAAAGTTTGAGGACCCCTGTATCTAGTATAATACTTTTCCCACTAATTCCTTCCATAAGGAATGGTAAAATTTACTTCAGTTACAAAGAGGATGGCAAAAGTTACTTCAGAAAATGAACTCACAAAATCAAACAACTTCGTAGGGAAAACTATCTAAAGTCTCTTTTTTTTTTGTTTCTTATCAAACTTTTAATGTATATAATGGGGGAGGAGGAGAGGCTTATTTAGTCCAAAGTGTTAAATTCTTTAAAATTATACACAATTGTTTTTCCTTTTTGACTCCTTTGATAATCTACTCATTTCTTGGTGCCCTAGATTTAATTGCATTCACTGCACTTACCTTGCTTAGAATTCAATATTACAACTTAATTGTGTTATTAACTGGATACAATTATTTAATTGATTCTTCTTTTATACGTATATTACATTTGAAAATTTATTACTATGAACTATATTTTTAAATTACAAAAGTTCATGCATAAAATTTTAGAAATCTCCCATATAGATCAGTATTTCTCAACCTTGTGCTTTTACTTCCAAACTTAATTCTTCCATATGCCTCCACATGCTCTAGGGGTTGGCCTAACTGTCTCATGCTATGGCATTCCATTTATGTGATTTTTACCTGGAATATCTGAGAACTCATGGTGATCCATATGGCTCCTTGCTGAGAAGTATTAAAATGGATTTTACATATTCCTAATAATTTGTATGTACATGACAATTATAACACAATGTATTTCATTGCTTAATGTGCATACTATATTTAATCTTAATAAACTTACTCTGAAAGACATTTCTATATTTTCACCTCCCCAAATTTCCATTTCTTCATCATAAGTTCCAATGTGTTCAAAATACTTTTTTGATATGGAAAAAAGGCCGCCTGCAAAAGTGGGCGTTCTGAAAAACAAGTCATTGTCAAAGTGTTATAATAATTAAATAACATAAAAGAGCATGTGTTCAGGCATCTGAATCAAATTCACAAATTAAAGATATTGCAATTGAAAAATTTTACATAGTAATAAAAGCAGCAACTGTTAGCTTCAAAGTCATTTTTGAAACAAACCTGAGATATAGTCAATAGAACAGTGATCTGAGGAAGCAGGAGTGTTGGGGAGAAAAGTACCTTGGGATAATAGAGACATCATGCCACTCTGATTGTGGCATGCAACTTAAAACAATATAGACACTACTATAAAATACAGTATATGTATATACTGTATCATAAACATTAAAAATTTTAGAGATGGTACAGCAAATAAAGTGCTTGCCTTACCCAGGCACCATCCTAGCCCCCTACCCTCCTAGCCCCATCCAAAATGATTTGAGTACAGAGTCAGGAGTAAGACCTGTGCACTTCTTGATGTGGCAGCAAAACAAAAAATTTTAAAGTATTTTTTGTTTTTTGAAGGCAAAATTAATGCTTTAAGAATCCTTTCTCTGTAGAGTGAAAGTACTAAAGATCTTCTAACCAAGGATAAAGATTGTCTACTAATGAATAGGAAGATAAAGTGATTGTCTTAATGTGCTTACAACATCTTAAAAAGAAGTGTCATTTATAATTAGTGTTAGCCTGGTCAGTTAACATTGGATTTATTATCTGCTTAAAAAAAGAACACAAGTTTTATTGAGGAAGACATAAATTATTTTAGAGTGAACAGTTAAATGCCTTTGAAACTTACATCAAGTTGTTGAAATTAGTCATTTGTTCCTTTTTGCTAGCAATGATTAGCTAATCTCCAAAATATAATTTATTTGTAAAGTAGTGAGGTTTATAATATATTTGCTGCCAAAACACTATTTTGCCTTGCAGAATGTAGTTTTCCTTGAAGGAAAATATATCTATATGGCATATTTAGGTAATTGCCCTTTTTTAAAAAAGTATTAAAAGAATTAATTAAAAAGTATAAAAAGTATTCCATACTTTTTAATAGAACATAATAGCATATAATTCTTTATTTGTTTGTATAGAATTATCTATGCAAATTGTATCATTTAAAATTTAAAAATTCAGGCTGGAGCAAAAGCAAATGGTAGGGTGTTTGCGTTCCACACAGCCAACTTGGGACAGACCCCGGGCTCGATCCCCAGCATCCTTTTTGGTTTCCTGAGCCTGCCAGGAGTGATTTCTGAGCAGAGCCAAAAGTAACCCCTGAAAAAAAAAAAAGTAACCCCTGAGCACCCACCAGGTGTGACCCAAAAACCCCCCAAAAATTATTTTTAATTAAAATTTTCTAAATAAACAATATGGAATAATTTAGCTTTTAATAATACTAACAGTATATAAAAATTTTGGAACAAATAAAAGATAACTTTGTAAAACTTACTAAAGTTGTCATTTGATTTGTGGATTTTAAGTTTGTTAAACCCTTTTGAATTAACTTTGAAACTCTAGCTTTCCTTTCCATTAATTTCAAAGTATAAAACTTTCAGACATTTTGGGGGCCAGCATGATATTACAGTGGATAGGATACCTGTCTTGCTCTCAGTCAACTGGGTTTGATCCCTGGCATCCCCTATGGTCCCCCAAGCCCAGCAGGAGTGATCATTAATTGAAGAACCAGGAATCAGCCTTGAACAAAATGGGTATAGCCCAAAACAAAACAAAATAATTTTAGGCATATTATTTTACAAATATAAAAGAATTGTGAATTTTCTATTTGGTTCATTTAAAAAGTTGTAGTTGACATCTTATTTCTAGGTAATCATTACTAATTACTTCTTGGGAATCAAGTAATCACATTCAGAATTAAAAATAAGAGTGAAGACTATACTTTCAGGGATCAATTCTATAGTATGTGACTAGAGAAGTTTCTCTGATCATATAGAGCAGAATTAGAAATAAGAGTAATGTTAATTAATATTTTTTGGAGAACTTTGGTTTCTAGGATCCCTGACCCCCAGTGTTGCTTGATTCTTCAGCTTAAGACTCTTCAAATGAACCATTAAGTAAACATCTTTTTAAAAGAAATTACTTCTAAAATAACCTACTTGGAAGTATGAAAGTTTTGGAACCAAACAAGAACCAGACTAAATGTAACATGGTTAAGGTGAACTTTTAAGTAATCTGTATTTAAATGGTGCATTATGATTGGAATCATTTATGTGACAACAATGTCAATCCAGAAATCAGACTTTTTCTTCCAAGTATATGCATTTGTACTATTAAAACACTACAATTTCTAAATGCTTTTCATTCTCTTTATGTATAAAAACACTATCATTTTTGCATAGAGTAAATTATACATATGCAAAATGGAATTTCAGTATATTGTTAGTATGTACAACTGTAAACCTGGCTTCTAAAACTTTCTCACCTTATTTTCATATTTTAAATGATTTGTAAAATGTAATAAAGTTTCTATTTTATTCCATCAAAAAAAGAGAAAATAAAATGTTCATTTTATTCCCTACTTGATAACACCACATATAAGTGAATATAAACACATAACATTTTTAATATGCATAGAATACATGTGAACTTTATTTTGTAAATGCAAAGTACTTTGAAGGAGAGAATTGCATCAAAGATTGCATGCATTGTCAAATAAGTGAACTATACATACAACTTTAAAAAAATCATCTTACTTAATTGGGTAGGTTTCATCTTTTCTTCTTTGCTTCTCATGATCAGGAAGTGATTCCCAGCCAAATGAAAGACTCCAGTCAAAATTTCCACGGTTATGGTTACTTCCATAAGGAGAAGGCTTGTTGAATTCAAACGTGTTCATATCTATGGATGCAATATCTGGACTCACGACAGCAGTGAAGTTCTCAGCTATTCTGGCCAATAAAGGTTCTAGCCAACCATAGAAACACTCACCTAAAAGGAACAAAATTTCTAGTTAATCAAATAAAAACACTAAAGGTTTCTTGGGTGAGATTTTATACAGAAATGAAAATAACATTTGTGTTTTGTATATTTTTGAAAGGAAGATTTATTAAAAGTAAGTAGAAGTAAAAAAATGATCAAACTTAAATACCAAATCCAAAGCCTACGACAACAGAATTGATACCCAGTTTATTACAACATACTAGACACAGAGAGGGTCACTTATAATAGCATCCTGGGGGGTAATAGAGGGGGATATGGAATGCAGGCTGGGAACAGGGGTGGAGGGAGGACAATACTGGTGGTGGGAACGCCCCTAATTTAATATCACTATGTATCTAAAATATTCCTGTGGAAGATTTGTAATACACTTTGATTAAAAAAGAGAGAGAAAGAAATAGATACAAAAAAAGTTTCTTGTCATAGAAAAAATATATCTCTATTATTATTAGATTATATAATCTAACAATATTAGATAAATATATAATTATTTTATATGATCTATTATATTTTAGAATCTAATAATATATTAATATTAGAGCAATAGATAGTACAAGAGTGTAGTATGTGCTTTCAATCCCTGGTACACCTTATGATCCCCTCTAGCCTTGCCAGGAGTGGACCCTAAGCATTTCTATGCATGCTCCCCAACAGAATACATTTCTGTGATAAACAAGGGAGGATAAAAAATATAAATTTCACCACTGTTAGAAAAGTTTCATACATGTGATGATTTTTTTAAACTAGAAAGTAGGCAAAATACCAGTATATTAAAGCTGTAGATGATATATGCCCTTTAAGAGACAAGTCAAAGAAAACTTTTCATAATCCAACCATATAGTCCAATAAATGTTATGATTAATTTTAGTTTGGATCCAAGACCAAGGTAGAAAAACTGAAATCATCATTTCCTAAGTTTTAGGAGAAAATAAATCCAAGATCAAATGGTCTGTTTTAACTAATTGGAATCAACTATGAAAAACTGCCCTGACTCTAGTGGAAAGTGAGGTAAGAAGCAACAAAAATGAAAGCTATGGACTCTGAATATAGGTGAAAAGGACTATCTCACTAATACATACACAGTTCAGAAAATACCAACAGGACACCCATTGTTCTACTCTGGCTACCCATAAAGGGAGGTTTTAGTCAAGGAACAGAAGAATCTAGAAGTTAAGAAGGCCCAATCAGATAGAAATGAAAATTTTTACAAGAAGAGAGAATGCTATAGAGTGAATCATTTTACTTTTTCCTCTTTTTTTTTTTTTTTTTATTTCTCCCAAATTTATTTGGCTTACTGCCCCTTGGGGCTGAGGTGAGATAGAAATCATTCAGGGACTTCCTAGAAATTTACCTATTTTTTCCTGCAAAAACAAACAAACAAATAAACAAACAAAAAACAGAAATTATCATCCAATTTCATCTGAGACTACTATAGCCACATTTCATCCCTTCCCTTACCCTCCCAAATCCTACCACACACACATCATTCCCTGCATGGGCAGCAATAACCACTTTAGAAACAATGCTTTAGATAACTAATTTTTCAAGTGCTTAGTAAGAGAGTAATAGATGTGAGAGCTTTCAATACTACAGCGAATTCAAAAGCCTTTTGTAGCAGCATATTCTGAAAATCATTTTTTGAGGTCAAACATTAGGTAAAGGCTGGCAAATTCAAAGCTAGTACAGGGTAAACATCAGAGCTCTCATGCTAAGTGGAGTTTTACTAAATGAGTATAATTAGAACTGGATAACTCTAAGTGCAGCTTTATATGTAGTCACCTCCAACTTCAATCCCTGGCACTAAATGACCCCTTTTTGTTGTTTACACAGCAACAAAATTTTTATTTTAAACTGTACAAATTAGAGTCAGAAAGATAGTTCAATGGGCTAGAAACATGCTTGCATGTAGGAGGCTAGGATTTGATCCCTTCCTGGCATGGCATATGGTTTTCCAGGTAGCATCGAGTCATTCCTGAGCCTAAGACCCTGAACTGACCATAAGTGGCCCCAAACAAAAATGAAGTTTAGGAGTCAAATGAGATAAAACACTTATTTTATGTACAGGATGAATAATTGAAAAATATCCTAGGCAAGCATAACTTGCTGGGGGTAATGGCAGAGATGGTCTCTGAATGCTAAATTGAGAAATCTTAAAACAGAAAAGATGTTGCTCCAGCAATATGCAAGCAGACGTCCTCTGGGTAACCTGTCACTGCTATGACTATCAGTTGGAAATGTTAAAGAAAACACAACTAGGCACTTAAGAAATTATCGTTTTTACTTTTTAGGATATTTTTGGGGTAGGGTGGGAAGAGAATGTTACAACTGTGTTAATATATGTATACTTACAGTGAGCATCTAAAAATGTGAGCGTTTCAGCTGTTGCTACCGAAGCTCCTAGCAACCGCGCTGTGATCAGACCTTTTCTCTCTTTTTGTCTGACTATTTTTATTATATAAAATTGTTTTATATATTGCTCTAGTTTATCATGTAAGTATTCTGCAAGAAAAAAAATAAGATTAGCTTCCTACATTTCCTTTCATAGACTATAAAGTCAATAAAATAAAATAAATAAGCAATCAAGCTAAGTCAAGAGCATTGGGGAAAGTTGTCCTCGTGTGCACTGTTTGGGAGCTCCTTCCCACTACTATCTCCAAATGTCAATATAGGTCGTTAGGTAGGTATTTGTTACTGCCAGTATTCAAAATGCAAATAACTTATTGAGGCTAATCGTTTTTAGTTCTTCGGTGGTATAAATATAAACATTGTTTGTTTGAAGTTTAAACATTCAGAAGAGAGGCAAAAGTTCAGCAATGAATCATATGGAAAAATATATCTATCTGAACATAGTTTCAGATTACTATTTCTAATTCCTAGCACTCAATTAATTCTTTTTTTTAATATCTTTATTTAAGCACCATGATTGCAAGCATGATTGTAGTTGGGCTTCAGTCATTAAAAAGAACACCCCTCTTCACCAGTGCAACATTCCTACCACCAATGCCAATTTATTCTTTTAAAGAAACGTAAGATTGCATTTTGCCTTACAAGTATAACAACAGGGGCCAGAGAGATAGCACAGCAGTAGGGCATTTGCTTGCATGAAGCCAGCCCAGGAGGGACCTGGTTCGATTCCCAGTATCCCATATAGTTCCCCAAACTTGCCAGGACCAATTTCTGAGCACAGGGCCAGGAGTAGCCCCTGCACGCAAGGCCCAAAAACCAAGCAATCAATTAATCAATAAATAAAGTTTTTTTAAAAACAGGGACAGAGGGGCCGGAGAGATAGCATGGAGGTAAGACGTTTGCCTTTCATGCAGAAGGTCATTGGTTCAAATCCTGGCATCCCATATGGTCCTCCATGCCTGCCAGGAGCAATTTCTGAGCATGTAGCCAGGAGTAACCCCTGAGCACTGCCAGGTGTGATCCAAAAACCACAAAAAAATAAATAAATAAATAAATAAATAAATAAAAAACAGGGACAGAGTTGTGGCACAGCGAAAGGGTGTTTGCCTTGCATGCAGCTCACCCAGGACGGACTGAGGTTCAAACCCCTGTGTCCCATATGGTCCCCCGAGCTAGAGCTATTTCTGAGCAACACCAGATGTGGCCCAACTCCCTCCCCCAAAAGAATCAATAGCAGGTAACTTTTCTTTAATCAGATTGGTAAACAAAACTTGTAGTTTTAGAATGGATTCTTTAAAAATGTGTCAACACATTTCTTCAGTAAACATTCTATCATTTGAAGTTGCTAAAAAAAATTCTGATTAAGGTTGGGAATACAAGTTATGTGCAATTGCCTTGCAAATATGAGGCCCTAGTTGGATCTTAGCATCATCATAACACACACACACACTTACATTTATTAGACATTTTAACTTCCTATAAATTCTAACTGCACCCTAATTTTACAGCCAACTGTATCCTCATTATGTTGGGTTAAATATGACATCAGCCTCTGTTTAATTCACCACTACTTTAACTGTGAAACTTGGGGCAAGTTAATTCTCCCTTTGTGGGTCTAAGATTTTTTTATGAAATGAAGATAATATAAGTTGTTTTTATGAGGAAATGATAGCAAGATAAATGTGAGAGTTAGGGGCTGGAGCAATAGTATAGCAGGTATGGCATTTGCTGCTTAGCTGTCTTGATCCCTGAGATCCTTTTATTGTCTCTCAAGCCCATCAGGAGTCATCCTTGAGTACAGAATTAGGAGCAAGCCCTGGGCACTGCTAGGCTTAGCTCCAAACAAACAAAACCAAAAGGAAATTGTTGGGGCTAAGGAGAAAATAAAGTGGATAGAGCATCTGCTTTGCATGTGGCTGACCCTGGCATCCCATTATTCCACAAGCTCACCAGGAGTGATCCCCAAGTGCTGAGCCAGAAGTAAACCCTGCATACAACTAAGTGAGGCATATCAAAACAAAAAAAAAAAGTAGTGAGATTTATGAGTACCCAGTGTGTGCTTAGTAGATAGATTTTTCATTCAATTTTTAAATTACACTAATATTTAAAGACAACCCTCATAAGTAAAAATTCAAATCTATTGTTGATTGTTACTTACTATACTTACAAAAATAATCAGATCCATTTACTAAACATTACTATTTCTAACATAGTCAAAGACAGACTTCGAAATAGGAAAATAGAGCTAAAGGGAGTACAGGGGTTAATGTATTAGCCTTGCATTCAACCAACCCCATTTCAAATCCCCTACATCACAGATAGTCCCCAAGCATCATTAGGAGTGACTACTGAACACAAAGCCCAGAAACAAACCCTGAACATTGCAGGATATAGTCAAAAAAAAAAAAAAAAACCCAAGAAAAGTTAAATAAGCACAAGATTATTCAGTGCATAGTAATGCACAACACTATAGGATAATATAAGTAAATGTTTAAGTAAAATTAAACAAACCATCAGTGGTATTAAAAATAAAATTTTAAAGATTATCAAAACAGGCTCTAATAACATTATGTGAAAATGTCAGATTTTAACTCTGGATGCATCATGAATATGTTTAATTCCAACATGTTTATTTAGACAGTAATTAAAAGAGAAAAAGCGTTTTAAAAATTACTTAAACAGAAGATTATGGCTACCACCCTTCATCTGATTTCCTTTAATTTTTGTGCAATGAGATAAGCTACTTTCAACAGAAAGCTTAATAAAGTGGCTTTATCATGCATCTTAGAGTCCTAGTATTTGAAGATTAAATAAAATTAAAATAATGTGAAAGTAGAATTTAAGAAGTCAAACAGGAAAAATATTTCTAAGATAAAGTCTAGTTATTTTTTAAGATAAGCTAAGTTTACAGAACTTAATCATGTATCACTTAAAATTCTAGACTGTTCCATGAGACAGAAAGAATTTTTGAAAAATATTCTAAACACATTGAAGAGTAAATTCATTAATAATAATTAAGTGATAAAGTAACTTGAATAAGAGAAATGAAGATCTCTTCGGCCAGAGAGATAGCACAGTGGCGTTTGCCTTGTAAGCAGCCGACTCGGGACCTAAGGTGGTTGGTTCAAATCTCGAAATCACATTTGGTCCCCTATATCTTCAAGGAGCTATTTCTGAACAGTTAGTCAGGAGTAACCCATGAGCATTGCGGGGTGTGGCCCAAAAACCAAAAAAAAAAAAAAAAAAGAAATTCCAAATCAAACTTGTGTATGAAGTATGTAACTTGAATCCTGAGAACTTGAATTATTAAAATCCCCATTAATGGATATAGTTCATATTCAGGTCAAAAATCTCTGGTAATGAGAAAAGCTATTCTACCTAGATATTAATTTAACTTGAGAACATGAAATAAATTCATTTAGAATATTTTATTCTGAAACCATCAGAATGCTTTTACTTTTATGTAGAAATAATTAAATAGATCAAACTATTAGTTTTAGGTTTATTTCACATACTACCATTTTAAAGTCTATATAAATCTTTTAATTGGTGTGACTTTTAATAGATGTGGTAACTGTTATGTCTTCTCATGGTACATAAAGTAATGTTTTATTTTACAACAGATGGTGCTCCGGGTTTGATGATGAGTATTATTGCACTGATTAGGGAACAGCTAATTAGTGAGAGAGCTAGAATGTGACCTTGTTGAATATGGCCCCAAATTTGGGATTATTCAAGAATAAATTTTATAGTCATTGAAATACTGTAATATCTGTTTAATATTTAAAATACTGTATATCTGTTTGATATTTAAAATATCTAAAACCTTTGATTTTTTTTTTTTTTTTTGAGGAAGTACTCAGGGATTACTCCTAGCTCTGCACTCAGAAATTACTCCTGGCAGGCTCAGGGGACCAGATGAGATGCCAGGGTTCAGTTCAGCTACATATAAAGTAAATGTCCTACCTGTGTGCTATTGCACCAGAGCCTATTATGAATGTTTGAAAATTTAGCTAATTAGATTGTTAGATTTCCTTTGTAGTTCCAATTTAAAATGTATGAATTATTTAACTTACCCAGAATAATATGAAACACATTAAATAATTTTGCTATTTTTATAAATAACAACCTGAATATTTTTTGTTTGTTTTAGGGCCACACTCAGCAGTGCTTTGGGGTTACTCCTGGCTCTACACTCAGGAATTGCACCTAGCAGGCTCAGGGGACCTATGGGATGCCGGGGAAGGAACCCCGATTGTTCCCAGGTTGGCTGTGTGAAAGGCAAATGCCCTATCCACTGTGCTATCATGTTCCGACCCGAGAACCTGACTATTTTAAAAAGCCAAAATAAAAGAATGTAAAGTTTTTTTATGATCTGCAAATACTCATAATATATATTTCACTACTCAAATCACATCCAAACCTTTAAAAAAAAGAAATATAGTAAGGGCCAGAGTGAAAGCGCAGTGGTAGGGCATTTGCCTTGCACATGGCTGACCAGGACACGGGACGGAGGGTTTTTTTTTTGTTTTTGTTTTTTGTTTGTTTGTTTTTGGGCCACACCCGGTGACGCTCAGGGGTCACTCCTGGCTATTCGCTCAGAAGTCGCTCCTGGCAGGCACGGGGGACGATATGGGGAACCGGGAAATCGAACCGCGATCTGTCCTAGGTTAGCTCAGGCACCTTACCTCCAGCGCTACCACCCGGCCCCGGGATGGAGGTTTGATCTCCAGTGTCCCATATAGTCCCCCGAGCCAGGAGCGATTTCTGAGTGCATAGCTAGGAGTAAACACTGAGCTTCACTGAGTGTGGTCAACCCCCCACAAAAGAAACACAGTAGTTATATATCTCTTCATTTCAACTCTATAACTGAAAATATAACCACAACGATCAGGTGCTACTCTAATTGTGAAGAAATTTTATTCCACTGGCATAAAAATTAATGATGCATTACACAATACTTTTTTTTTTTTTTTGGTTTTTGGGCCACACCCGGCGGTGCTCAGGGGTCACTCCTGGCTATCTGATCAGAAATAGCTCCTGGCAGGCATGGGGGACCATATGGGACACTGGATTCGAATCAACTGCCTTTGGTCCGGACTGGCTGCTTGCAAGGCAAACACAGCTATCTCTCCGGGCCCCACAATACATTTTTTAATAAAACATCAGAGTTATTCCATTTTAAAGAGAAAGACACTAAGATACAAGGGGTGTGAGCTGTTTAAGTAACTATATCAGACTTACATTGCTTGTTAGGTTTAGGTTCAGCCAACGAAACCAGACTCCAAACTCAAGTCTATGTTTAACTGATAACCCTATTAAAAATGTCTCATAGTAAAGAATAAAAAGCTATGAATAGTGTTTCATGTCTTTTTAAATACAAATATTCTTAGATTCTACTCTCATCCTTCTTATACATACCACCCCAAATCTAAATTATTCAAACTCTAGAATGATATGCATAGAGCACAAGATAACCAAAAAAAAAAAAAAATGAAAAGTACCACATTGGGTTTCTTCAGATAACAATCTAATTGGCAAGTACTTTCTTACCATCTACACTAGCATCATCCACCAAAATGATTTCCTTCAGCAGTATGGCAGGTGAAGAATAGAGCACACTGTGGACAGTTCTAAGAAGCGTGGACCACGCTTCATTATGAAAAACTATTATGACACTGGTGGTAGGCAGGGGAGGACAGCGCTTAAATTTTTGTTCAATACATCTAGAAGTCAAAGAAATAGGAGAACAATGATTAATTCTATTACTTTATTTCATGATTATATTATAAAAGTAAATATTGTATTATACAGGTGAATAAAATTTAAATACAAGTAAATTTTAAAGAAGAAATATAACCTACAAATGAAAAGCAATTTATATAGATGGCAAAACCTTATAATTGCTCAAATGAACCCAAGCTTTCTCTTCTTTTTAATTGTTTTGTGATTTGCAATTTTAAAAAGCATAATAATAAATATAAGAAAGCCTTATTAAGTGTATTTGTATACATAGAGATTCTTAGATACTTCTCCTGAGCATGTAATATTTCCCATTTATACATTCCCATTTAAAATCAATTTTATTACTATATCCTTGAACCTAAAAGAAAAATAACTTACTCTAAAGCATAATTTTAAGATACTTATTATTTAGTCAAAACTTTAGTATACTAATATGCTGTACCACAGAGTTAAAAAACTTTGCTCTAATAATTTAATCTACTGTTTCATAAGATATAACATTTTTAAATTCCTTCTTTTTACAAAATCAAATTCAGAAAATTGAAGGTTCTAAATCTATGTTTAAAGGTTCTGTGTAACTATCACCTCTGAAACATTAATAAACATGAGACCTACCAAGTCACTTTTTACCCATTAACTAAAAGCATTAGTATTAATTTTAAGTTATTTTTATAAAAAATTCTCTACTGTAAAATTAAGTTATTTGAAACCTACAGGGAGTCAGTCTCTACAGACTGCAAATCTCCAAGTCTTAAGACTGGAAATGATCACAATGAGTTAGGGAAAGAATAAAATGAAATAAAATATACAGGAGAACTTCAAAACACTATAAAGAATACAGAACAGGTCTAGAACATAAAACATGTGGTTTGTAGTAAAAATAATAAAATAACTATATCTTTAAGTTCATTTAAAGATCATAAATAGTTGTATAATTTTAGACCACAGCATAGAAAATCCTCACAGAGTCAAAAGGCACTATAAATACAGTATATAAATAATCAGAGAGTGATGTTCAAATCCAAAATGAGGAAATAAATCATTTACTCAAGAAGAAACGAGCCCAGCACACTTGAGTTGCACTGCTGGGGTCTACAGGAAAACCACTGATCTCAGTGAGGATCAAAGACCTTGGACAGCTAAAGAAATCTTACCATCTCACATTCATGATTTTTAAAGTTATACATCAATGTGAATATTGCAAAACATTTTGAGAAGAGCTCTTTAGGGCATATTCATAATGATAAAAAAAGGAAATGAGATGGGGCCCGGGGGATAGCATGGAGGTAAGGCGTTTGCCTTTCATGCAAAAGGTCATCGGTTCGAATCCCGGTGCCCCATATGGTCCCCCGTGCCTGCCGGGAGCAATTTCTGAGCATGGAGCCAGGAGTAACTCCTGAGCACTGTCGGGTGTGACCCAAAAAACAAAACAAACAAACAAAAAAAAGGAAATGAGATGAAATGAGGGCTAAGATGTTAAATGAAAGTATCAATCATGCTAAGTAGAAAAAAAAGGAAAATAGGCTCTAAATAAAAGTAATTCTGCTCTGCAGTATCTTCATGATTTCAAAGTGTAGTAAAATGCATGCATGATCTAAGCATATAACCACATTCATTCTCATTGGAAATGAAAGCAAATTAAATTAAATTTTGGTAAGGCTATCAATTCAAATAAATTACCAAAAAAGTTTCCTATTCTTGATTCATAATTATACCTCCAAATGACTAAACATAACATTCTCATTATTATTTTGATTTGGGGACAGTTCTGCTAAGGGCTTAATCCTGCACCAAATCTACAAGTTAAGAGCCCTACCCACTGTACTATCTTCCCTGGCTCCATAAACTTACATTTTAAGAAATAAAAATTTATAAACAGGGACTAGAGTGATAGCACAGCAGCGGGGCATTTGCCTTGCATGTGACTGAACCAGGATGAGCCTAGGTTTGATCCGTGGTGTCCCATATGGTCCCCCAAGGCAGGAGCAATTGCTGTGAATATAGCCAGGAGTAACCCCTAACAGTCACCAGATGTGGCTCAAAAACCAAAAAAAAAAAAAAAAAAAAATTAACAGTTTTAAAAAAGTAAAGAAATACTCTATAC
>PVKC010002601.1:0-42601 GCA_004027635.1 Crocidura indochinensis
ATTATGCCAATGTTCAGGGTGTAAGGTCCCATTTCACTACAAGATTTGGGTGTTCCAATTTCTATTACATAAGAATTTATTTGTGTGTAGGTATTTTCCATTTTGATGTGCCAATGCAAACAAGGAACAACGCCACATGGCTTTAGAAGCCCATATGGGGGATGCAAAGACATGAATAAAACTCCCCATGACATGGATAAACATAAGAATTAAACTGAGGGATTTATTCACCAAATAAATCTTGTTGAAAAGTTCACAAAGAGAAGACTAGATAAAAAGTGGGGAAAATATTCATTATTTAAGAGAATATTTAGTAAAAGTTAGCTGTGAACAAAAAAAGATGTAAAATATTCAAAGCCATATGTGTACATCTTATGTCTTTTGAAATAGTTGGGGAATGTACAGTACAGAATTTGAAGAAGGGTAAATTGGGACTAGTGCAGAATACAGATGGAATTTCTACATACACAATACATACATTCAAAAATGGGATAAATTATTAATATGTACTGTGTTCGCGGGGGCTATTGCCCCCGCGCGGTTTTGAACAAGTAAACTTTTAAGTTCTTGAGAGAGAATGGGGGAAAAGCCCAGGGTACCTTCGAGCCCCACCAGGGTACCACCTCAGTGGCCTGCCCAGGCCTGTGGGCCAGGGAAGCCGAGGAGATCTGGAGCAAGGCGGCAGCAGGGTGCTGGGGTCACCCCCGTTCTGCATCCCCCCTAGGCCTGGTTAAGCAGGACCCCCACCGCATGGCAGGGACCTGCCGAGCCCAAAGCTACTGAAACTCCCTGATCAGCATTATTCTTGTCTTAACTATTGATATAGACACAATAATATGATAAGAATGTTCCTAAACAAAACTGTATTTATATTAATTATGTAAAAAGAGAAACTATGTGATAATTTAGGTAATATATAGCTAATCAGATCTAATACATAAATATACTTGTAACATTATTATTGATATAAATAAGTGTCTTATTTTATTGATATAAATTTTTTTTGTTTTTGGACCACACCCAGTGACACTCAGGGGTTACTCCTGGCTATTTGCTCAGAAATCTCTCCTGGCTTGGTGGACCATATGAGATGCCCAGGCATCGAACTGCTGTTCATCCTGAATCAGCAAATGCCCTACTGCTGCACTATCATTCTGTTCCTTATAGATATAATTTTTAATTACATTGTGATAATTAAATGATATTTTTAAAGAACACATCTATGAATTCTACAGGTGGCAGTACTCAGGGACCAATGTTGGTTTTGGGTGATGATAGTAACCACATGGTTTGGGGATCAAATCTGGATCTATTGTCTATACAGCCTGCATTTACCATATTCATTTATCTCTCAGCTTCCTATCTTGAATATTTTTGTGTGCTTTTTGTTTTAGAGGTTGTTGTTTTCTTTTAATTTTTGGTTCCCACCTGACAATGTCCAAAGGTTACTTTTGGCTCTGCACTTAGGAATTATCTCTGAAAGTGTTTGTGTGTTCATATCAGATGCTGAGGGTCAAACCCTGGTCAGCCACATGCAAGACAAAATCCCTAGCAGTTGTACCATTATTTCTGCTCCACTAATTAGATGCTCTTATCAGACTAAAATCTACTTTTTAAGACTCATATAAGTTTAGAAAATAATCACTTTATCAGAAAAATAATCACAAAATAATTTGTGTAATAATCAGTTATTCACACATTCATTATCAAAAAGGCTTTAAGATATTTGTCAGAAGTCATGTTTATACACAGTAAAAACAAAGTGTTTTAGCCTTAATGAGAAAAATCTCACTATATGAAAATATCTTTTATATATAATAGTAAGATTATTGTGTGTAAGCACCATAAACACACTTTAAAAAATATTTATATATTGAATATTAGTTTTTTCTCTATATGCCATCAGTAGTTGTAAACTCAAATACAACACATTAATTCAAACAATAAAGTATTGAATACAACATACATATGGCAACCTTAAAGTACTAATTACTAATAATGTTTTCACCTTTAAAGCAGATAAACATTTAACAAGATTCTCACAAATGCGGAAATGTACGAATATCATTAGGAACATTGCATACTCTATCATTGTTTTCCTAGAATTTTACCCATTTATACAATTCTCAACATCTTTGTGTCTCACAAACATTGTTTTGTTTAATTAATTATCTGTAGCTTTGTATCAAATACAGCTAACCTTCACCAAAATCTTTCTCTGTTAAGTATGCAATTATGAGTCTTTCTACAGTAAATTGCAATAAGATTTTTAAAACAGAGGTAAAGTCTCCATGGCACTAGATGTCCTGTCATAAATAGCAAGTTAGAAGTACAGGGAAGAATAGCCATTTTTTAAAACAAACATATATAGTTTCTTTGATATGAAATTATACATTAAGCATGAATTTGATTCTCCTTGAACTTGAACTATGTTAAAAAATAATCATGTATTTTGGTTTCAGTCTTTTTTAACTCTCACCACAGTTCCCCTTTGCAACATTAATTTTAATTCTCTTCAGATTACTTTATAGGCTTATAACAAAGCACTGATTTTCATCAGATATTATTTTCCATATTAACTGATTATTTTCTTTTGAAACTTCTTTTCATTTCCTTTTCCATATTCAGTTAGCTTGCATAGTTTTCACATCTTTGATCAATGGGTAGATAGTACGATAAAATATAAAGGATTCATTTTTACAGAGAATAGTTTGGTACAGCATAAAAGTTTTGCAATATAAAAATAAACACAATGAAATAAAAAACCTTATGCCATATATTATAGACTGGAATAAAATGAAGGTGAGGTATTCACAGAAAATGAATGCATGCTCTATTTAAGGAGGGTAGAAAGTTCTCTTCATCCCTCCTAACAACTCTTCTAGGGTAAAACATAGAAAACTGACAGGTGTAGAAGAAATGGTTTTTTGAACAAAATTAAACACAAAACCCAGTGATGCTCAGGGGTTACTCCTGGCTATGCACTCAGAGGTCGCTCCTGGCTTGGGGAACCATATGGGAAACCGGGTGATTGAACCACAGTCTGTCCTAGGCTAGCACAGGCAAGGCAGGTCACTTTACCTCCAGCACCACCACCCGGCCCCTAAACACAAAATACTTGAAAAATGTTTTTAAGAACAGGACATGACTGTACATAGATTAATTAAGCATCTAGTTTTAGTTATGTATATGCAAGTTATGAATAATAATATGTATGTTAGTACTTATAGAACTATATAAATATATGCACATATAAGATACTTTCTTAATAATTTGTGAGCTATAATCTCTAAAGTTTATGCTTTTGTAATTTTCTAGTTTTTGATCTTGTATTTTAGTTATGCAAGATATCATTAGTAGAGCATTAGTAGAAAAGTTCTTCAAGAGTACCTGTGTTTTTATTTGTTTTTATTTTTATTGTTGTTTGTGGCCACATCTGGAAGACTCAGACCTTACTCCTTACTCCCAGTTCTGTATTCAGAGGTCATTCATGACAATATTTAGGAAACCATATGAGGGTGCCAGTAATCCTACTAGACTTTACTTTATACAATGCAATCTATCTACACTTTTTAATAGCTCTCTGGTTACCTGAGCATTTGAGTATTGCAATATCTTAATGTATTTTTCAAAATTAAATGTGAAAAATAAAATGAATTTTAACATATATTTCTTTGTATTATATATTTTAATTTATAGTTTTTGTTTGTTTATTAAATAAATAGGACAAAGTGGCAACCAAGAACAAAATAGAACATTTAAAATTATAGCTACATGGAGAACTGGGTGCTGAAATGAGATAAAGAGATATGCATGATATTCTTCAATAATTGCAAACTATATCAAAAGAAAAATGATAAATTATAAAATTTATTAAAATTAAAATATGTAGCTATTAAATGCATATTTGTATTTTATATGTGCATACTCATTTCTATCTTTTCATTCTCCTTGGTATAACATGTATTAATAGTAAGTCACCATATTTTTAACTAAACATTCTTTTGCATGTATTAAGAATTAATTTTCCAATATTCCCCTCCTTGGCAGGCCCTCAAATTGTGAGAAATAAAACCCATGCAACTGATTGTCCATAACTATAAAGAAAATATGCTGAGATAATAAGTACCATCCTACCTAATGTAAGCTACTTTGAAAAGTATGTTTTTATATTATTACTTTTGTCCACATATAAATATTAAAATAAGTATAACTACCTTAGTATATTATTTTTGTTTATTTTAAAACTACACCCAACTGTTCTAAGAGGAAATTACTTGTTCTGCAATAAGAAATCACTCCTTGTGGGTTTAAGGCCTTATGGGATGCCTGGCTAAACCCAGGTAAAATGTGTACAAGGCAAACACCCTATCTGCTTTGTTTTCACTTTGTCCTCAAGCGCGGTAAATATTTATAATGTATTATGATTATTTACTTAATGGGCTACCACTAAAGGTATTTTTAAGCCATTACTACTATTACCAAACCTTACACCAAGTAAGATTCATAGATTCATAGAAGGTGCAATATTCAAGATGATTAATCAAAATTTGCTTTGTTAAATTTTACCTTTTCTAAGAATGATTGTTGCAGTGTTTTTCTTCAGTTTCAAAAATGTTATATCATGTTGACCTGTCTAAAATAGTTTAGTATTCATAATATATTAGGCATGGATACTTTGAGGGACTCATTAAAATGAACCCATAATTTTGAGCATCAAAAACCTATTCAATAGAAATGTCCTGATACTTTTCTGGAAAGGCAGGAGAACATAAATATTTACAGCAACCTCTCAGCAGTTAATAAACCAAGATACAAATCTTCACCCAGGGTAGAGTCACTTACCATCAAAATACCTTAGAGTTTTCATTTCCAGTCCAAAGGATTTCTATATGGATAAAAAGAGTATTGCATATTAGAACTTTGACAAGCACATAGTGAAAGAAAAATATATATGACAGATAGGTGTTGGAGACAAGATCAGTGAAGGAGAAAAACAGAATGTATATTTTATAGGATCTTTAAACACAGAATGCTGCCTGGGTGCATGTCTTGTAACTTTTATATCTCTACTCCCTCTCCTACAAGTCTCCCTTAGAGGAATCCCAATATTAATTTTCTTCTTTCGTTTTTACTTTTACTTTCAATTTTTCTTTCTTCTTTCACTCATTTTTTCTTTTAATATTCTTTTCATTTTTGGGACTGGGCGGTGGCGCTGGAGATAAGGTGTCTGCGCTAACCTAGGACAGACCAGGGTTCGATCCCCCAGTTCCCCATATGGTCCCCCGTGCCTGCCCGGAGCGACTTCTGAGTGAATAGCCAGGAGTAACCCCTGAGCATCACCGGGTGTGGCCCAAAAACCAGATATATATAAAAATGAAAAGAATATATATATATATATATATATATATATATATATATATTCTTTTCATTTTTATTTCAATCTTTTTCTTTTTTTAATGCTTCTTTATTTTTATCTTTCTTTCATTTTTCTTTTTCCTTCCTATTTCTTTCTTTCCTCTATTATTATCTTTTTCTTTGTTTCTTGCCTTGAGTGCAGCCTATGAGGCTTTAATACCTGGTAACACAAAAGTTTCCCAAATCTCTCCAGAAATGATCCCTGAATGGGCAGGTGTGGCCCAAAATAAAAAGAGAAAGTAAATATAATTCTGTACACCAACTCTCAGATTTCTTAGCCTTAGACACATTGCTATTTCCTCATCATAATTTTTTTTGTATTCCACCCATGACAAATTTTATTCTGTACATTTTGCATACTATTTTCTAATCACATCCATGTGATAGAATATTGCATGATTTACTTTTTCCTAGAACTAAGTAATTTTTATTGTGTATATATTTTTGCATAGCTTTTTTCATGTTTTGTTTTGGAGTCATAGTTGATAGTGATTAGGGATCACTCCTGGTTCTGCATTCAGAAGTCACTTCTGGAAGGTTCAGGAGATTGTATTACATCCCAAGTATTGATCCTGCATCAGTTGTATGCACAGCAAGAATTCTACCTTTTGTTGTCCTGGCCACTTGTTGGCTACCATAAATAACTCTTTAACCCAAGGGCAGGACGACAGGGCCTGATACCTCTCCCTTTCTTGGAAAGTAGCCAAACCTCCCTGGCCTTCCTACCTTAATTAGCTCAAGTATGTGGTAGGACAAACCCTCTTCAGGGCCACGGGGTATTACCTTGAAAACTGCTAATCTACAAGGATGTCCTGACCCCTACTCCACTGCCCACTTTCAATATTTGAAAGATGATGTTTATCTCTTTGCTTCAACCTTCCTGTGTCCTGTTCTTAACATATTTGGAATGATCAAGTGGCTTGTGCGCCAAAAGAATGATTGACATTCCCTCTGCCTGCCCCCTTTTACTTTGTCAATATAAGCAGGAGCCCAGGAATAAAGCCTTTTGGCTTTGATCAGAAAAATCTGTCTTGGGTCAATTCTTTAACCTCTTTGAGCTTCTTACAGGTGTGGTGCGTTCCTAGCTCTGCAAAATAAGAATGCGGCTGCCCTAAGCTTCTCATCTCACTCCCGCCAGCCGGGTTCCCTCCGGGAGGCTTCAGGCACCCGCAGCCACTGAGTATAGCTTCTTTAAGGTCATCTCTCCTTGGACTTGGATTTTTTGTTTTTTAGAATTTTACTATTGTGAATGATGTTGCAATGAGATCAGATGTCTTTTTCAAAAAATGTCCTTTGGCCCTTGCCGAAGTGCCTATAAAGTGAAAGGTTCCTGTAGAGTAAAATTTATGAGTCATATATAGGTTGTACCATTCACTGTTTTTATGTCAAGTGGATAAGAGGTTTATTTTACCCATATTTATACCAGCACTTCCATTGTGATCTTTATTATGCTTATCAGTCTTATTAGTCTGACATGAAATGTTTGTTTTGTTTTTCTGCATTTTCTAGATGGTATGAAACAGAATCATTTTTATCTATTGGTCATTTGTTTTTTAAATAGTTTCTGTCCATCTCTTTTATTTTTGAAATGTTGTTTGGATTTTTTTGCTAAGTTTTATAAGGACTAAATATTGAATAAAGCCATAAGTCCATTTAAATCAGTTACTTTAACATTATATTATTTTTAAAAATATAAAATACTGCAAAATTTCATAATACTCATAACCCCCATTGTAAAAAAGTTAGTGACGCATTAAAAAAGAGATAAATGAATTTGACTTTATCTACTGTAATATAGAAAATCCAATTGAAAATGAACTATATACCTTGATTCAGATTAAAGAAGTTAGGCATACCTCTACATGTCAGTGAATATAGAGGCACTATCAATGTCTCAAAGTCATTAGCCAACAAATAGAAACAGATTAAAAAATAAGAATATGTCAAATTAATATTATTCTGTATCATGAAATAATTCATGATTAGAATAAAAAAAATGACCAACCGGAAGAGACTGAGGGGGCCTGTCACCTCTGCTTGTTTCTCTGCTCCTCGGTCTCCTGAAACTTTCCTGAGAAGGCAGAGAAGGACCCAACTAAAATTCTCTCCTGGAGGTGCCTGTGCCGAGGAGCTGAAAGGGCTGGGTGAATGAAAACCTGCTACAAGTGGTGCCCCAGTAGAAAGGCAGATTCTTTGTCAGTGAAGGCAGGTGGGAGGATTCTGCTCCTGCTGTGAGATTACCAACTGGTAGATACTAAAGGGGACTGTGCATGTTTCTCTATCCTTCTGTCTCCTAAAACTCTACTGAAAAGACCAAGAAGGAACCAGCAAAAACTCTCTCCTGGAGATACCCCAGTGTAGGGGCTGAGAGGGACTGGTTGAGTGAAAACCAGCTACAACTCTTGACCCTGAAGAAAGGCAGATCCTTTGACAGAAAGCAGGTGGGAGGAATCTGCCCCTGCTGTGAGATTACCTACTGGGAGATACTCTAGCGACCTGCCTATCGCCTGTGCACCTTTCTGTACTGTTCGGTCTCAAGAAGCTCTCCTGAAGGGCTGAAAAGGTCTCAACACTCTCTCTTGGAGGTACCCACCCAAAAGCCCAAGAAAAACTATTAGATCCTATTTGCCAGGATTTTGTTGAGGATCTTTGCATCTGTGTTCATCAGGGATACTAGTCCGTAATTTTCTTTTTTGACAGCATGTCTGTCATAGTTTGTATCAAGGTGATATTGGCTTCATAAAAGCTATTTGGAAGTGTTTCTGTTTTTATAATTTCATGAAAGAGCCAAGAATTTACTCATTTCCTCTAGATTCTAATGTTTAGTGGCATAGAGTTCCCAAAGTAGTCTCTGATTACCCTGTGAGTCTCTGCAGTATCTGTAGTAATCTCCCACTTTTCATTTCTAATATGGGTTATCAAGTATCTCTTGCTTTTTTTTTTGTGAACTTTGCCAATGGTGTATCAATCTTGTTAATTTTTTCAAAGAACCAAATTCTGCTTTTGTTGATCTTTCGGATTGTTTATTGGGTTTTCACTTCATTGATTTCTGCCTAAGTTTTCCTAATTTCTTCTGGCTCCCTATTTTAGGTTATTTTTTGATTATGTTATTATTTTATAACCTGTGTCTCTAAGCTATTCAGGTATGCCCTTTCTTCCTTGCTGATGTGTGCTTGCAAAGCTATACACTTTCCTCTCAGTACCACTTTTGCTTTTTCCCATAGGTTCTGGTAGTTTGTGTCTTCATTGTCATTTGCTTCCTGAAAAGTTTTGATATTCTCTTTGATTTCATCTCGGTCCCACTGGTTGTTCAGTAGCAAGTTGTTTAATTTTCAGGTGCTAAAGTTCTTCTGTGTCCCTCTGTAGTTGACATCTAATTTCAGAGCCTTGTGGTCAGTGAAGGTATCCTACACAATGTCTATCCTCTTGATTTTATGGAGGTATGTTTTTGTGCAAGCATGTGGTCTATCCTGGCGAATGACCCATGTACATTGGAAAAGAATGTGTACCCAGGTTTCTGAAGATGGACTGTCCTATATAAATCCTCTTTCTTCCATTTCTATTTTCAGGGCTAGTATATTTTTATTGGGTATCAGTCTGGTTGACCTATCAAGTGCTTGACAGGGCCATGTTGAGGTCTCTAACAATTATTGTTTTATCATTGATATCTTCATTCAAATTTGTCAATAATTGTATTAGATATCTTGGTGCTGTCTCATTGGGTGGATATATGTTTAGTAGTGCCATTTCCTCCTATTGTACATATTTCTTGATTAGTATAAAATGTCCATCTTTGTCTCTTACAACTTTTCTGAGTCTAAAGTTTGTGTGTCCGATATTAATATGACCACCCCAGACTTTTAAGGGTGTTGTTTGCTTGGATATTCCTCCAGCCTTTGATTTTCAGTCTATGTTTGTTCTGAGTATTCAGGTGTGTTTCTTGTAGGCAGTAGAATGTTGGATTCACCTTTTTTGATCCATTTAGCACTCTGTGTCTCTTATTTGGTGCATTTAGTCCATTGACATTGAAGGAGATGATTATCATAGTACTTAATGTCAACTTTGTGTATAAGTTTGGTGTGTCTGTTGGTCTGTCTTGTCTTAAAGTAGATATTTCATTTTTTTTCATTTTAGTCTTGTTTTGCATCTGTAAAGTTTCTGAAATGTTGCTTAATCGTGAAGCTATGTATTCTTCCTTCAAACCTGAACGTGAGTCGGGCTGAATTCAATAATCTTGGTGAAGCATCCATTCCATTCAGTCTTGTCACAATATCTCAACATTGTCTTCTGGCCTTGAGAGTTTCTTTTGGCATGTCTGCTGTAAGTCTTAAGGATGCTTCTTTATATGTAATTTCCCTTTTTGATCTTGCTGCTTTCAGTATTCTATCTCTATCTTTAGGATTCATCATTGTAACAAGGATATGTCTTGGGGTGTTTTTCTTAGGGCCTCTTTTAGCTGGTACTCTTCGGGCATGCAGGGTTTAATTGTATGCAGTTTTTAGTTCTGAGAGTTTCTATGTGTTGATGTATTTGACTGTTGATTCTTCCTGGACTTCTGGACTCCAATGATTCTTATGTTGTTTCTGTTATCAAAGACTTCTATTTTCATCTGTCACATTCTTTGAGTACTTTTTCTTTGTTTGATCATTTTCTTTAAAGTTCTTTTCCAATCTCTTCTGCTGTATGTACTTGTTCTGTATTTCATTTTCTAGTTCACTAATTCTGTCCTTGGCTGCTATTACCCTACTGGAGAATCTTTCCATTGAGGTTTTCAGTTTAGCTACTGACAACACACAAATTTTACATATTCTTACTTGCTAAAATGTCAGCACAGA
Source organism: Crocidura indochinensis (assembly GCA_004027635.1). Lineage (NCBI taxonomy): Eukaryota > Metazoa > Chordata > Mammalia > Eulipotyphla > Soricidae > Crocidura > Crocidura indochinensis. The sequence goes on from PVKC010002601.1 coordinate 10,254, forward strand.
TCAAGGTATCTGATTGTTTTGTGCTATTGTTTTGTTTCTGTTTTTATTTTTTTGGTTTGTGAAAAAAAGCTGTTGGTGCTATGGAGACTATATGAGATTCTAAGAGTCTAACAGTTATTTATAAATGCAAGGCAAGCGTGTTACCAAGTGCTCTTTCTAGCTGTGAGTATTGTTACAAAAACAATTTTACCATCATCCTCTATGACACTAATTATTTTATTCTTCCTCTTATTATTAAAATCTATGAAGTGAATTTTTCAAAGCCCCAACTTCTATGTCTTTCTATACACATTAACTTTATTTAAATACATCAATCCCAAATTATATATTTTTACATAAACACATGTAGTGTAGACTTTTATCTACAGCTAAATATTCATTAAATATGCCTACCTATTTATATAAGAACCAGTCAATTCAATTGTTTGACTTGTTCTAATGTCCTCATAGGCACCAATTTCACCACGTGATACTGTTTTTTCATTGCATAGGCACTTAAATGGGAAATTACATTAAAAGACATCTTTATCTTATAGAGATCGGAAAACACAAATCTTGTAATACAGTATGATTTTACACCCTGAACATTATCATAAAGACCTGGTTCATTGTTAAATAAGGAAGTTTGTAGAAGTGTCCATCCATTTAACGTATATATATGAACCAGTCAATTAGATTATTGGACTTGTTCTAGCATCCCCATAGGCATCAATCTTTCTGGGAACCGTTCAATAAGAAATTTTGGTGAATGAGTCCCTCAGTTTAATGCTTATGTTTGAACCAGGTCACGGGGATTGCTAGACTTGTTCTTACAGCCCCCTTATGTGCTGATAATGCCAGGTGGCATTATCATTTTTTTTTTTTGCATGGGCACATTAAAATGGAAAATACTATATATACAAATAAGCTCTTATCAAATAGAGATGGGAATACACTAATCTTGTGGTGCAATGGAACCTTACAAACCCTGAACATTGATATGATGACCTGGCACAAGCCTCAGAGATTTGGGCATTTTCTAGTCACCCCTGAATCAGGGAAACCATCTAGGAAATATTCAACGGTATTTATGACATTGTCTGGAAGCCATCCTCTACTGGGGAAGATCCTACTGCTGTTCTGACACTGAGAAGATTTAAACAACAACAACGATTTGCATACTGGACAGGGCTTTCTGCATTGCCCATTAATTGTGAAATGAAATTATATGCCGCTCCACACTGTCCTGACTTCAATGTGGGGTATACAGATTCCAGGACCTTTAATGCAGAGGTGTGAGATCAACAACAGAGACTTTGAAAGGTATAACTGTATGGGCACTGTAGACAATGACCGGGATTGGACAAAATGGTTTACCTGGAGCCTAGAAATGGTCTTCTGACAGGAAATTTCAGTAGTAGGGTCTCCTTGTACTTTCTTTTCCATGACCTCCATATTTTGGTAGACCCATGCAAACGATAATTGCCACAGTAACATATTCCTTTTACCAGACTTTCCTGTCCATCCTTATCCATTGTCTTTCAGTAACTATTATTAGTAATCATAATTTATTCTTTGATCTGAAAGTTTGGCAGAATTGTATTCCTTTTCTTGGTTAATTATATAATGTTTAATGTATATGTATTGCATATATAACATGAATATATTGCATATATGTGTATGTATATACCACAACTTTTCTATAATGTTTCTATACTTCCTTATTAAAAAATAAAAAATTTATAAAAAAATTTACACATTCAAAAAATATATGCCCACCTGTACTCTCAAAATGCATCACATTTTAGTAAAGTGTACACTCCCTTATTTTGCTGCTTGAAATAAACAATTTTTTGAGACCTAGAAAAAAATGAAGTATTGATATCCCTATGGTTGTTCTATACTTGACTTCACTAAGTGTAAATTTCACTGGGAAATAAAAATTTCAAAGAGTGTGTGGTTAATTTAAACAAACTTTTTTTTCCATTAGGCATAGTAAAGATTATTTCACCATTTTCTTCCTTATGTTACTCAATGCTAGAAGAGATTGAGAGAAGTAAATGAGGTTAAATTCAATTATTTTGCTCCCTGTGAGGCATATATTTTCATTAAAGCTGTCAGTTGAGCTAGTTTTCCTTTGTGTCTGCCAACTTTCTTTCTTGGCCTTACTTTCCCAAGTTAAATGACTACAGTTATTTGGAAAACAGCCTGCCATGGATGTCAAGTTATTCTGTGAACTAGTAATTCAGAGAGTCTGCTGTTGGACTGCTTTTATCAATAGATTTATTTCAGGGTCAAATAATTATAGTCTGATGCAAAATATTATATACAGTTTTTGAAATAGGAACAATGTTGAAATATAAAGGAATTTATAATTAATTAAATACATTAGCCATATGTTCTTTGAAATTATTTCTGTAGGTCATTTGTTAGATAAATACACTATAATTTAAAATTTCCTTAATTTGTTATATAAATATTTCAGCATTATTTTTTATTTGCATGTGCTTTGTTTATTTTTAGATCTGGGGTAAGGAAATTAACTTTTCCACAAATATATTTCAATGATACAATTGGGATATTTATCAAGCACTATATATTGTAGAATTAGTAATAAAAACTTTCTATGTATATCTTATTTAATTATTGCAAAGTATAAGAAGTAGAAATTATATGCTGTGTTTAAGAAATGAGGAAAGGAAACAAGTAATGTAATAATGTGTGTGTGTTTTTTAATAGGGGGCAGCCAAGTGGTACTTAGGAGGCCTCTAGGCCTTTGCCAATGATTATGAGCTAATTAGGACAGAATTTCAGTGTTCCAGACAAGAATCATGTACCACTTGATCACTGCAGAGCTGGGAATTACCCTAATCCTCTTTGTTCCTAACTTGGGAAATTCAGGCCTACATCCAATGGTACTCAGTAGACTGTGATGTCAGGAATTAAGATGATGACCAAGTCTAAGACTTGAACATTTTTAATATGATAGTGAATTACTGAAATATAGTCTGGTAACAGGGAGACTCTCAACATGCACATGTTAGAAAAATGATCTTGGTGTGTCTCTTCTCTTGTTTACTAATATTTCAAGATAAAAAGTAGATTTCAAATTCTTCTTCCAAAGGAATGTTAAGGGTTGTACCAATCTTTGCCACCTACTTTAGATTATATAAACTAAACCTACAGAGAATTGAAGAATGAAAAATAAATATGTTGGTGGGTATGTATATGTACTGAATAATGAACCATGAACCCAAAATAAACCAACTTGAATTTTTGTAACCATGCTCCTGTATTTCACTCTTCCCAAGATGAGAGATGTCTTGTTAGGTTAGACCTTATTTTACCTAAAACAAAGATCATCCCTGGTTGCTCTGTACCTTTGTTTACAACTTGAATTTACTCAAAAACAGAGATTTTCTTACTTGTAATACTGGGTAGGACTGATTCAGGATAGACTGAGATATCTGTCCTTACAGTCCCAAGCAGTGATGGTCTCTGTACTCAATAAAAAGGGTAGTTCTGGCAGGCAACTTTGTCTCCATAGGAGGTAGAAGACTGCAAGTCTAAAAATATTTAACCCTTAGCCTGGTTTAGATTATCTCATGTGCAACCCTGATTCAAAATTGTTCAACTGGGGTTGGAGATATGGCACATAGGGTGATTTTACAACACATTTCCTCAAGATCAGAAGTATGCTTGCTATTTCTCTTTGCTCTCTTTGACACAACATAGCAGGTAATCTGACTATATAAAATACTACTGATGTATTATATAAAATGGCTGATGTAGTATAAGAAGTATATACTGAACTGTATATATATATACTCTCTCTCTATATATAGCATTGTACTATAGCATTGCATTTTGTGCTATTTTTCTATAGTTGTGTTTTTCAAAGTTACAAATTAATAAAGAAAATTGGAATAATGTGATTTTAATAACAAGAAATGGGTTTGTTCCTTTACAAACACAAAACTCTTCAAATACAATTGATTATAACAGTTTATGTCCTAAAATACAGGTACTATATTTGACACATATATGAATATTTTATAACATATTATCTTTACATATATGTATTTGCATGTTTGTAGCATATTAGCACTTTTAAAGGAATGACATTACAGTTCAGTGGGAGTTACAATGTAGGAAGAAGACAGCTTTAAACTCTTAAAATGTTATTTACACGTCTTCATTTATTTCTTTTTTGAATCTAGTTTGGACATTCAAGAATACATAAAGTCTTTTACAAATATTTGTGGTTTTCATACTTCTACTTATTTTTAATTAATTTATTTTTACGAACCATAATTACTAACATGATTATAGTTGGGTTACAGTAAAAAAAAATCCCCCTTCACCAGAGTAACATTCCCCCCCTTCCGAGGCCCCCTCTTCCCATCTTCTCCTTCTATCCCCTGCTGTATTCGAGACAGAGTGTTGTTTCCTGGACACCACTTTGGTCTATGATTTGACCACCTAGAGTTTGTAAGCAACTAACAACACCTCATATCAGGAAATGTCCTTGGGGGCATCTTGGAAACTGGTTATGGTAGCAAGCACAGGTATTCAGCGAAGGGAGTTGGGAGATAGGAGTCCATTGATACTAGATTGATAGGAACAGAGTTTTTGTTTCTTCTAAGGCAGAGAGTCTATTTTTTTCATTTTGGGAGCTGGCTGGCAGTGAGCTTGAGAGAGGATATTAATCTGCTTCATAAAGAGTGAAGAGTTGAGGGTAAAAATGGTTTCATGTGGGGTGGCAAACAGTAAGTGTGAGAGTAAAGGACTAGAAATGAGTCTGTAGGGTGGAGAGATAATGGAGGGAAAAAATAATACAACATAGACATTTTGTATAATTTAAACATAGATTAACCCCTATGATATCCTATTAAACTATCTGTACTATATAATGAAAGTGGGTTAACTGATATGATGTCCTACAAATTTATAAAAAGCTCCTATATGGTTTCAAAATGGGAATAGAAAAGGCTGTGGGGGACATCTGGGGTCCCTCTTCCCCTAATCTTGAATACAAAGCCTACCACATGGAGCCATGTCCTCCCCGTGTTGTCTGCTGAAGCCTCCAGTTCCCCGAGAGGCGTTTGCTTCCTAGTTGCTGGAAGCCGGATGTTGAAAAGATGGGACCCCTATTTATTTTACAATATTTCTTCTATATAATTAAGAATCTATTATGCCATAATTTAGGAGATTATGCTATAATATTTCAAAATTAATTTCTACCAACATAATCTCATTTTCAGGTAACACATTTTATTACAAATCTGAGATTATTGTCATCTTATTCTCATATTTTGAATAATTTAATAAAAAAGTAATCTATTGCTTTTCAAGTATTAGACTTTATCGTTTTTACCTAAAACTTTTCACACATTTGATAAATTATTTTATTATTTTCTTGGCCCTTTAGAAAGTACTGATGCACAGTAAGTGGTAAACAAATTTTTCTTTTGTCATTCTTTTAATTATTATTCCTATAATAGTCAGTAGTTCCCTGTAACTGAGTTTAAAAATAGTTGATTTATTTATCAGGGATTATCAGTATAAGAAAGACTTCTGAAGTAGATTGCACATACTGGCACTGTATTTCCCAGAGATATTATGTAATTCATCAGAAATGAAGTGCCCCCCCCCCAAGTGTAAAGCAAATTCCTGGTTGCCTGCAATCTCTAAATAAAGGGAAGGGTGGGAAGTGTGAATGCATAATATCCTATTATGTAAATGACATTCAAGTCCTCAGTTAGTAGTTTTGATTTTTGCCTCCAACTCACACTTCTTTTTCTGATGTACCTGCAGCCTTTAAAATCCAGAGTCCTTTCAATTTCAAAAGGCTTACTGTCTTTGCTTGTCTCAGAATCCTCTACATGTATGCAAGTGTCATGTGGAGAAAGTAAGTGTCAAACCTAACAAAGTATAACACCTGACTACAAAATTAATGAGAGTGAATCTGAAGAATGTTGTAAATAAATGTGTGAGCACCACAGACCTAGCCAGGCCTATTTGTGAACCCTTGGTCATTGCAATACTACACACAGAAAAGGGAAAATCCTTTTAATTAAAATAATACATCATGTTCCATATACTATAAACTATTTATTGATATTCTATTGGTTTGCTATGAACAAAAAATAGAATAAAGTAATGATAGGAGTTACATTTTATTTTATCTCCAAAGTTATCCTACAGGTATTGATACCTTGAACTACAGAGACTATCCAAGGTGTAAACCCTGACATCTCCTAGCATTATTCAAACAACCACACAAGGTTGCTTATACCATAAATGTACTGTGATTTTCATATTTCCATAAAAGAAATAGAGGCTTAGAAGGATAATTTCTCCAATACATCTTAAAAATTATTTAAGTTAGGGCCTTTAGCAGTAGGGCATCAGTCTTGTATGAGAGTGATCTAGAATGGGTTATGGTTAGAATGGGCTATGGTTAATTCCCAAAAAAAAAGATCCCCTGGCCTGGAGCAATTTCTGAGCACTTAGCCAGGAGTAACCCCTGAGAATTTATCTGGTGTGACAAAGAAACAACAACAAAAATTAACGATTGAAGTTAGTTAAGTTGGTTTAATGAACACAACCTTTTGGAAATTAGTGCTTGTAGAGTAATATCTATAGTAGATGAATAAATATGTGGATACCTATTAGGTATAATAGGAAGGAAATCTTAATTAAAACAGTTGCAAATTGATATTGAGGAATGTGGAGGCTAAGAAGATATGAGTTGAGAAGTTGGTTGGGATGAGGAGATGGATTGAGGAGATTAATCTATTGGAGCCTATATAGTTTTTCATAATATACCATGAACCACACTGCTTGCTCACAGGAAATCATAAATGGCCAACAGCGTTCAACTTGTCTGGGGCTCCATGTGCCATAATCCAACCCCAGGAAAACTGGTATGGAACAGGGTAGTGGCAACCAAAAACTAGGTAAAGCTCAAGCGGGTGAACTCTTGTAATTGGGAGAATTTCAGCCTCCTGGAGAGAGGGAGGGAGGAAGGGAGAGGGATGAAGGAATAGGGAGGGGGGAGAGAGAGAGGGAGAGAGAGTAATGAGAAGAGAGAGGGATAGAGAGAAGTTAGGAGAGAGAGGAGAGTGAGAGAGGGGAGAGTGAGAGAATGGAGAGAGGGGGGAAAGGAGAGACAGAGAGGGGGGAGAAAGGAAGGGAGAGAGAGGGGGAGAAAGATAGGAGAGAAATGCCCTTCAAAACTGCAGTTTTTTTAAACGCCAAACCAGGGAAGGTCTTGGGAGGGTAAAGACAAAAGGCTTATCTAGAACTAGTCTCTTGTAGGTGAGTCTCTTTGACATAAAGAGAGTGGGGAAGAAGTAGGAAGCTAACTTTGTTTCGGATGAAACTAGTTTTAAACTAAACTAGTTTATGCCAACCATGCTTGAACCTCTGAGTGAGATTATTGTCACATATTTATTCATCTCACTGCACTCCTGTGTGTAAACCAATGTTCATGTCCCTATCCAATAAGCACAGCAGGCTCAAGTACCACTGTATTTCCATCTAAATATTCAAATATCAAATTCCCCCAAAAAGCTTAATGTTAATAAAAGTAGCCTTAACTCTTGAGTCATACCTCGAGTTATCACCATTAATATTATTAATAACTCTAAAGAATGCCCATGCTTTCTGATCTGGAAGAAGAGAATGCAGTAATGCCAGAAAGAAAAATTCTATTTATATACACTTGGCCTAGTTATTTGGAATCAAAGGTAAGAATAAAAACTACAGTCCTTAGGGCACTGGTTAGAATGGTACATGGGGACAAAATACAAACAAACTAGTAAGAGCTATTCGTTTGAAAAATTTTAGGTTATGTATTGGCTCAGTAATAGCCAAGGGAATGGTACAGGCATCAGGGTGGCTATAACCTCCAAACAGAAGAACATTATTTTGACTTAATATGAGGCTTGCCAATAATGGGGAAAAAAGAGAGAGAATAACAAACCTAAAATATAGTTCTTCATGCTGGGTTCCATCTAGACTTAATATCAAAACTAAGGCAATTTTGTCCTCCAATAGGTTATCTTAAACCAATCAAGTTGGTTTTTCTGGGTCAACACTAGTGAGATAATTCATGTGATAAGATTATCCTAGCCTTCCCATGTGAGAAGAAGGCTACCTAAAATAATTCCCAGATAGATGGATAAAATATTTTTCCAGTATGATGAGAGTATTTCAGAGAAGGGCCTTGATATGAAAATCATGGTACAATATGAGCTAAGTCTTAATGAGGCAGAAATATTGGTTTAATATCCCAAAATATCATTCTACAATATTTAATTTTTATGGCTTTGCATTGGCTAGAAGAAAAGCAGGTAGATAAATTACTAGTTCAATAAAAACTGTAAGATAAAAGAAACATTTGCAAACAGTAGGTTGTAGGAATATCCCTCTGGCTTAAAACTTGAGTGAAAGTTCCTAATGCAAATCAAACATGTACTTTTCTTCCTCAAATATTTTTCATATCCTACATCATCAATAAAATTAAATTAAAATTGTTTAATATGCTCAGATTTTAGCCATGTCCTATTGATCTTAACTTTTATTTTTCTCAATATAAGATATTTGCCTCCTTGCAGATTCAAAATTATAGTTACTTCGATTAAACTTCTAGCTATAAGAATAATATTACCTTTTAGCTATGGATTTTCAAGCAAGCACTTTGCTTCTGTCTCAAATAATTCTGGGCCTTCCACTTCAGGCATCAGACTAAATATAATCTTCCCTCACTATCCACTGATACATTTTTCAATGTAACATGGGAAGCTATTTTTTCTTACTGCCTAACCACATTTTCTTCTTCCTTTTTCTTCATATATCTGGGAATACCAGGACTAATGTCTTTCTGTCTCAGGGGAGTTGCCCTTTAGGGATGAAATAAGTAAAGGACTAGTGGGCCTTCTAGCTATTTTACTTTGCAATCTTAAAATCATTAATTATAGTTAGTTTTTGGTAATTTTATTAAAAAATGAGTGTATAGAGGAGTAAAAGGAAGAAGATTGTTCCTGAAAATATTGGCATAGAAAAGTACACATAAGGCATTAACAGAACATAAACAGAAGGAATGTTGGTCACCTGCCTTAAAACCTGGACTTCTTTCTCTACCTTTGCCCAAAGGAAGTTCAATATGGTTTATGGCTTAAAATGTTTGACCTAAGTAAAATGCAGTTTTCATTCCAGATGCCAAATGTATCTTTTTTATTAAATGACTAAATTAGAGTGTATAGTCAGTGAAGAATACCACTAAGTAAGAAATCATTTACTAAGACTTTGGAAGCATCCATAAAATGTAATTAATGTAATCAAGTGAACATTTTAAATAGATAAGTATTTGGAGGCAGTGATGCTGCTGTAGTGGTATATGACTCCATAGCAACCTAAAATTATTAAAACAATATATGACACCTTTTCTAACTATTATTATTCATTGCCAACATAAAAGAGCCATCATCAAGTTTTCCTTTTTCTATACTTGAATGCCATCTATTTATAAAATATAATTTTTAAAGCATTTTGTTAAATACTTGGCTAAATGATGAAAAATAAAAATTTTAACTTGAATGAATTTATAACTCAATGGTATGGTGGTTATAAAAATTTTGAAATCATAGATTTTTTTTTATTTATTTCTCATTTACTCATTCACTGGAATCCATATCTTTTACAGAAGGCACACAAATACCCTATGGGAAACAATTTAATAGAACATTCAAGATATGTTAAATGGGTATCCATTTTATTTATTATCATATCTATTAAAGAATAATTCTTCTTGATAAGATTAAAAGTCTACTAGAAAGTCTTTTTACCTACTAAAATCAATTATAAAGATGGTATAAAGGTCTGAACATATGAGCTGCTCATTACACTCATTTCTCTGTACAGCTCCTAATTTAGTGTCCACTTTCCTATAAAATTTTAACATGTTGAATTGAGAGTACCTAAGAGAAAAATTTTTATTGAGCCAGCGATATCTAGTACATTATTTATCCATTTGCTAGTCAACTGTGTTAGAAACTAGAATGACTAAAGATGAGACAGCATGTGGAATTTGTTGTCACTGTAAATGCAAAAAATGAAACTAAGGAAATTTACAGGCAAGCTTAAGTATTTTGGAAGAAAATCCTGCAAACTATAGTAGGGCATCATTTTAAGAGAGTTAGCAGACCATGATTCTAATGTTCAGAAAATGGTGCTTTGTGGGGAAATATGTGAAAATGAGTGCCGTAAAATTTTAGATATATTGATCAATTCACTGATCAAATATACTGAGAAATTCACATTTTGCATGCGTTTTCAGTTCTTTTCCCTATAGTATATATATATATACTATATATATAACATATATTCTCTATATATATTCTATGCTCAAGTCATAACAAGTTTTTAAAAAAGACATATAACTTATACAAATAAGTTCACACATACAGAATCATTTTATTTGTGTGTATCCAATAATAATGCATAATATACACATGTCCAACTGAATAAGTTTAAAACAAAATTCATTGTGTATAAAATGTGTTCTTTTTACATAGTTTATTTAAACACTGTTGTTACAAAATTGTTCTTGATTGAGTTTCAGTCATATAATGTATCCTTCACCAGTGCACATTTTCTGCTACCAATGTACCCAGTTTACCTCCCATTCTCTCCCACCCATTCTCCTGTTGCCTCTGGAACAGATATTTTACTTCTTTTTCTGATTCTCTTTATTTTTGATACTGTTCCTTGCACTATTGCTAACAAAGAGGTATCATGCACATCACATTATCCTTTCAGCACCCAATTCTTATCCTGAGTAGTCAATTCCAACTATCATTGACAGACTGGACTGAAAATTCACTACCTACTGGTATTCACTAATTTTATTATTCACCAGATATTTTTAATCTTCTAACCAGGAAAAAGTTCTCTTGATCCTCATTTTCATTATTTCTGAGTAATATTACCATGCTATCTTTTATTTTTCTTAAATCTCTCAATTGAATGAGATTTTTCTATGTCTATCTCTCTCCCTCTGGCTTATTTCACTAAGCACAATAATCTCAATATCTATCCATATATTAGCTAATTCTATGACTGAATTTTCCAAATAGCTGCATAGTATTCCATTGTATAGATATACCGCATTTTTTTAGCCTCTTCTTTGTTTTCAGACACCTGGGTTGTTTCCAGATTCTGCTACTTTAATAACAAACATAGAGCGCATGAGTTATTTTTATATTGCGTTTTGTGGGGTATATCCTATATATAGGATGTACGGTTTATCCTGCAAAAATATACACTTCTAGGAAATATGAGGAGTGGTATTGATGGATTATATGAGAACTCCGTGTCTACTTTTGATAGTTTGTGACCTCATTCTCATTTGTGTCCATTAATCTTTTGATTTTCTCCTTGATATTATCTCTTACTTGTTGCTCAGCAGTGAGTTGTTTACTTTTCAGATGTTAAAGTTATTTCTCTTTATCTGTTTTTAATTCACTTATATTTTCATTGCATCATGGTCAGAGAGAAGAGTTGATATAATTTCTATCATCTTGATTCTATGGAGGTATATTTTTGGCCTAGCTTGTGTTCTCTCTTGGAGAATAAAGTACATTAAACATTTGGGGGATGGAAACCCCTGAATAATATATCTTTATATTTTACTTTATGTCTATGTTTACTAAGTCACTCTTTTATTTTTTCTTGAAAACCAGCATGTAATTGTTCAGTTTTAGACTTATGTATCTATCAAGACTTTACAGAGAGTATTGATGTCTTTCTTCAAGTCTATTAGCAGTTTTAAATATTTTTCTAGCTCCTTATTGGGGGCATTAGTGTTTATGGGTTTGATTTTTTCCTGATGTACATGTCCTTTAATAAATAAGAAATGACCCTCTCTGTCTCTTGTAACTTATTTAAGCCTAAAGTTTGTGTCATCTGATATTATTAAGGCCAATCCAGCCTCTGTAAAAAAGTTGTTTGCTTGAAGGATTGACTTCCAACCTTTGACTTTGAGTCTATATTTTCTCTGTCTGTTCAAACGTCTTTCCTGCAGACAGAAAAAAGTAGGATTTAATTTTCTTAGCATTTTTCCATCATGTGTCTTAACTAGTGTTTTTAGTTCATGAAATTGAGAGAGAAGATTGTAACGTTATTTTGTGCAAAATTTTTGGTAGAAGTTTTATGTGATTATGAGGTTTGTCTTTTCTTAATGTAGATCCTTTGGTTCTTCTTTTGATGTTGCTTTTTTAAGTCTAAGATCCTGAAATAATGTTTGTCCAAGAAGTAGTGTATAATTCTTCCCAACCTGAATAAAAGTCTGGCTGGATAAGTATTTTTGGTAATGCATTCATTATATTGATTTTTTTAAAGCCCACCACAGCCTTGGGGCCTGGAGGGTTTATTTTGTTAAATCTGCTCTGAATCTTAAGGATGCTTCTTTGTATGTAATATCCCTTTTTGATCATGCTGCTTTATATATTCTATCCATGTCTATGGTTTTTGTCATTGTAATTAGAATGCGCATTAGTGTCTATTCTTCGGGTCATGTTTAGCCAATAGTCTTTGGGTCTCCAGGATGTGGATACATGCACTCCTTTGGAAACTTCTTAGTAATAATGTCTGTTTCTTTTTCATTGGAGTTTTGTTCCTGCCTTTCTGGACCCCATGATTCATCTGTGTTTTCTGTTTAATTTAACCCAAAGTTTTATTTTTATCTGTTCTATTATTTTTAATACATTTTTTCTATTTTAATTCATTTATTTTAAGACTTCTTTTCCGGACTTTTCTGTTGTCTGGATTGTTTTGCAGCTCACCTTCTAGCTCAGTAATTCTGTCCTCAGCAGCCATTACTCTTCTGTGAGGCATTCCCATGAATTTTTCACTTTGCCTGCCATGTTTTTCATTTCTGTCATATCTATTTAATTTTTTTTCTCATTTCTACTCTCAGACCCTCTTGAATTTTATTGATTGTGCATTCTATGGTTTCTTTGAGTTCTCTGAACATCCTCCACATTTCCTCCCTAAAGTCCTATTAGAAAGGTTTATGAGTTGCGTCATTAGTACTACAATCTTTATTCACTAGATTCATTGTGGCTCTGCATTGCTTTACCATGGTGATTTTCACAGTATTTTTTTACGCCCCTGTTGTTGTTGTTGTTGTTGTTGTTGTTGTTGTTGTTGTTGTTGTTTAATCTGTAGTCGTGGGACTGCATGGCTGAAAGAAATGTATGGTCTAATGTTTTTTTTTTTCCTAGTGACTAGCTTGAATTCTAAATAACCCTTTTGATTCCAAAAGTTGCCCACAATCACTGCAGCTGCTGGTCTCTGCTCTTTCCTGCCTGGATGTAGGAACCTTAATTGAAAATGCAGGCTGGGTCTCTAGGCCCTACCTGAATTGCCAAGGAAATGGGACTGAGCTGAGAGAAAGGATGCTCATAGGTAGAATGGTTCCCAGAACTCAATGCTGAGACTGGCAGGCTAAGATGGCTGTTTCCATTACACAGCCACGCTGACTGATCACAGGGCTCCACGTAGCTTAGGTGCATTCCCTCAGTGGAGCAGCTGCATTCTATGCCCTGTGAGCTTGAGGGTAGGATTGGACCTGTGCGTACTGATCTCCAAAGATTCAGCTGCACTTTCTCCATGCCTTAGCTGCACTTACTAATGTCTGTGACCTGTGATTTTGGCCTGTCAATGGACCGGATGGACCTGATGGAATCCAGAGCTCCAATCTGCTGGGACAAAGTTGGAAGAATGTTAAGGTGCCTCTTACTTGTCACTCGAGCTTTGAGGAGCTTGATTTTCAATTCAATGATGGCCGGGGTCAAAATTGTGTTCTTATATCTGTAGAGATCATAACTTTTGTCCACAAAGAATAGTGTAATATCTTTCAGTGATTGACATTTTCCCTGTAAGAAATGAGGCAACTTAGCAAAATGTACCTATAATTAAACATTTATACATTGAATTCAATAGGAGGGACATCTATTTGGCAACTTTGATAACCAGGTGGCAAAATCTTTCATACATTTGACTATAGATACTAAATTAATTCAGATCATCTTTGCATGAAAGCAATAAAAAAGTTTCAATCTGAAAAAAGTCATAGGATATTTGTTGCCTATTTCTTTGTCAATGCTGAAAATTTGACTGCAAATAACATTATATTTATTATTTAAGCTCATTCTAAATAAAATTGAAATTCCAACACTTGTCCCTCAAAAAAGTTTTAGAACATTTTTTCTTTCTGCATTGCTCTTTAGCTGTTAAGAAATACATCTTTACTATATTAGGCAGGTTCCCTTGGCTACTACGACCGTATCCACTTCATGTACCTTATTTTACTAGATAAGATTTATTTGTTCTCTTTTCTGATTTATTTGGCTTCAGATCCTGACTTCATCTTCCATAATTCATGATCTTCAAGGTACATATCTTGGCTTTAATTCTCCTCCTGGATCTTTATTCTCCTATATATTGATAGAAAAAAGTCTATGTCTTCCACTAAAATTCACTCTTTGTTATTGTAGCTCATAAGATGAAAATCCTCATCATGATCCTGGAGTCCACAGTTTCCTTCTTTAAGAAGTGCAGTTCATTGGGTCTCAACAAGTGAAGTTGCTATTTAGATCAGTTTTCAATCTTTTAATAACCGGGGTGCTACCTACTAAATTTGTTTTACTTACAGACATGTTACTATTTTCATGAAGAAATATTTCCATGCTGGAGTAATGTGTTGTTTTAGAGTAATCTGTTGGATTATGCTAAAGTAATTTTCTACTAATGCTCAGAAATATATTTCTGGATTAAAACCATCATTTTTAGTATCTTTGTGATTTTTAGTCAAAAATAATAAAAATAGAGGCCTGGGAGATAGCATGGAGGTAAGGTGTTTGCCTTTCATGAAAAAGGTCATCGGTTCGAATCCCGGTGCCCCATATGGTCCCCAGTGCCTGCCAGGAGCAATTTCTGAGCATTGAGCCAGGAGTAACCCCTGAGCACTGCCGGGTGTGACCCTCCCCCCAAAAAAAAACCAAAAAAAGAAAAGTAATAATAATAAAAATAAATATTTGTGGTTTATCTATTTTTTTTTTCGTTTGAGTAGAAGTAATCACTACATCTTAAAGTTATCAAGATTTTGTTCTAGCTGCTATCTGTTTCATTCCCACAGTGAAAATGACTGTATTTTCACTTTAAGATTCAGTCTGGTATAAACCCAGAGATTAGTAACAGATTGTTGTACAATCTCTCTCATATTCCTTAATTTTTGTAAATAAGCATGTGCTATCACAGTAAAAGTTTTGTTTGTTTTGTTTTTTTGAACCACAGCCAACTGTGCCCTACTACTGTTTCTGGGACTGTATGTAGTGCTGTTATTTTTTGGAAAGTTGAGTGGATGGTGAATCCAGGTTCAGTTACATGCAAAGCAACCATCTTACCCTCTCTACAACACATCTAGCAAATCTCTCTCTATCTCTCTTCATCTCTCTCTCTCCATCTCTCTCTCCCCTCTCTCTCTCATTTGTATTTTTTGTTTATTGGGGGCCTCACTTGGTGGTTCGAAGGGGTTTATTCCTAGATTTTTGCTCAAAAATTATTCCTGGCAGCATTGTAGACCATATGGGATCACCGGGATTGAAACTGTGTTAGCCATGTGCAAGAAAAATGCCCTATCCTGTTGGCTATTACTTTGGTATCGAGCACTTCTCTTTTTATTTCTCCTCTGAAGTGCCTGAGACTGAACCCAGGACTCACACATGCATCGCACACACTTTCCTATTGAGCCATATCACATACCTTTCAACATGTGTTTTTGTAATTATAAACTCCAATAACCAATCCATGATAATTTTGAGATCATAGAATATATTTTATAAAATGGATATATTCTATTTTCTTAAGCTTCTATGCAAAAAGATCATGTCAATCAGTACTTTATATACAAATGCTCTGAAAGTCTTTGAAAGTATATGCAGCATCACTGAAGATACTGATATAAAAATTTTCCCCAAGTAGTTGTAATGTAAATAGAAGGAAATGATGGATGTACACACAAAAATGTTCGTTAGATATTAGAAGTTCCATTATTTTATTCTCAGTTCACAGTTAAAGTAATACTGTTTTTATTTTCTTATTTTGCTGTTTAAATTGTACCAGTCAGCTATATAAAACCCACAGAGGTCATCTCTTACTGTAAAAACTATGGAAATATTAATTACAAATAAAGCTAAACAAGGCTGGAAACATAGTGCTTTAAATGTGGCCAGCTTTGACTAGGTCCCACCATCACATACTTAGCATCACTCAATGAACACCTGGAAGTCCCTGAGCATTGTGGGTAATGGTAGATATATTTCCTACCTGTACTGTCAATGTGACTTGCGGGATTCAAACACCAAAGGACCCTTCACACTCCTTCCTGGGGTTCTTTTTGCTAGCTGATCAAGTTTTAAGGGTTTCAAGTATCCTAATCACCCCTTAAGAGGCCTAGAAGAAACAAAAAATAATTAAGTTATCTATTAGCTTAAGAAGTTTAAGGAAAAAATTAGGCAATGTTATGATAATTTTCTATAATGATAATTCTATCACTATAAGGATTTTATATTACTTAGAATGCCACCATAACTAATTTGATAATGTTCTAACAACCCAGAGCATAATTTTCCCAAAACTAATAAAGGATATATGAAAGGCCCTATTATACTGGCAAGCTGGAGACAAAGGGTAATGGTATAGGATGCACTCTGGGCCCATCGGTGAAGCAAAGTTGACACTAGTGGTGGGAATGGCCCTGACTAACTATATAACTAAAATTCAACTGTAAGACTTTGTATGTACCAAATATTTTAATAATATAAAATCAAAAAAATATTTGTTTCCTTTTCTGATTGTTACTGTATTAATTCCAATTTCTATTTTTTCTGGAATTACTAAATGTGGTTGTTAATTTTACTAGTTGTGATTTTAAATCTTTGGTGTGTTCTACAAAATGATGGCATCTGAGAGTAGAAATAACTATAACAGCTAGATGCATTATGTTTCTTTGATAAATTGCTCTTTCTATACAGGAGTTCAATTATTGTAGGGAATTGTGATGAGCGTGGATGTCCTTATCTTATTTCTGAATATAGCAAAAAAATCGTAAGTCTATTCTATTCACTATAATGTTAAATGTAGGATTCTTAAATAAGACCTTTATTAAGTTTAATCAGTTGCCTCTTATCCCCATTTGGTTGAGTGTCTTTCATTTAAAAGTGTTCTAATTTATAAATGATTGTATTTGTTATCAAAAAGTGCATAACTTGTTTTAGCTTCTATATGAATATATAATGATGTAATATATTACATAATTCATTTTTGAGTGGCAACCCTCACATTCTATATTTAGTTTCATTTTGTTATTTTATTTGATGTGTTACTATTTTATTTTTAATTTATATTATCTGTTTTAATATTTCTGTTTATTTTCTTTGCATGATGTACCTTTGTTTGGTTTTAGCACTGTGCCATAATAATCTTGCCCTTGTAAAATAAATTTAGAACTGTTCTCTCCTCTGATTTCTGTTTGCTATGACCTTTTCATAAAAAGATAAAACATTTAATTGCTTTAGTGTTGTGTCTTTTATCCTTAAAAGTAATTCCAAAAAGTTTTGTCTTCTTAAATTCTAATACTGATAATAACTCTGAAAGGTTGCAAGGATATTGTGATTTTTATTTCCTCAATTAAACTTTTTTGCCTGCTTTGGAATAATATTTTTCTTTATCTCTAATGGCTCAGAAGTCATCAGAGTATATCTTTATTTGAGTTTATTAAGTTTTTCTTAAACACTGTGATGCATATAAATTTATGTATTTTGCTTTCACTTTATAATGTTGAATATTTTATTTTAATTATAATATAAACTCATCAGTTAACATGTTTGTTTTTGTTCCTATTATCTTTATAACGATATTTTATTGTATCCATATTTTCTTATTCTTTTACATTCAGCAAATTTTCTAAGCTTAATTCACATTTATTATTGAGTGAATTCAATACATTGCTATACATTTCACTTTAAATTTAGAGTAGAAAATGCAGGTTCATCACATCATAGATATGATATCCTTGCAAATTCTCTTTGTAGTAGTTTAATATTTATTCTCAAGAGATTCTTATTTCATCCTTTTTTTTGCACATCTACATATGTGTCTTATTTAAACACCATAAATGATGCAGTAGAGTATCATGTTGTACATATAATATGTCATTGCAATGGTTTTAATTATTTGATGCAAATTTGAAAAACACTATATTTTAGGCACACATGCCTTTCCTAGTGAATATGGGATCTACCCTGTATTTGGAATGGGTTTTTAGATATTCCAGCTTTCTTTGACTCATTTGCAACAGAGACATTATTAATTAAAACTCTGAAAACTAGATGATTCAAAGTGGAATATTATCCCTTCATGGTAAGAGTGTGTTTATTTTGCTGTTGATACCAGGTTACATTTTTGGGCCATTATTTTGCTCAGTAGTATAAAGTTACCTTTGACCATAAAAACAATGAATTACATTTAATTTAAGAATAAAAAGGCTTTAAATTATATATACGAATCTGACATCTTTGGAGTACACCAAAATTACAGGTGTACAAATCCATAAATTATAAATGTTCATTTAAAGAGCATTATTTACATAGCCCAGATAGATTTCCTATATCTCAGATAAGTTGCTTCTTATATTGTATTTATATCTCCACAGTGAAATATTGATGCAGCACAGCATTTTGTTATATTTTAATACACTTTAAATATATTTTGACATAATTTAGTTCTACAGTAAATTTACAAAGAAAAATACTTGTGACCTCCCTTCATAAAAGATCCATAGTACACACATTTTATATTTTTTTCGAACCAGAAATATGAATGAAACAATCTAGACTTGGGCTAATCATATTTAGCAAACAGATTACTTTATTTTAATGTAGTTTATCAACTGTCTAGTAGATATGAGTCAAGTTGAAATTTTAAGAAACACCCCCACAAACCTATCATGCTTTTGGGGGAAAGCATTCCATTACCTCCAGCCTAACATAACGTATCCAAAATATCTGTCAATGAAAATTTAGCACTCATATATAATAACAATGTGATATTTTAATATAAATAGCAAGTTGCTAATTGAAATTTTCTCAAAAATAGTAAATGATAAATGATCCAAAAGGGAATGAAATTATATATGAATATGCTATTTGAAAGAGAATCACATTAACAATTTCATGAAACTAAAACTGTGGGGGTCTCAAACTCATTTGGCAAAGTCGGGGTGATCCTTGAGTGCAAAGTCAGTAGTAAGCCTTAAATATTGGGGGGTGTGACCCAAACAACTAAAACAAAACAAAACAAAACAAAACAAAACAAAAAAGATTCTTCTAGGACAGGGCCACAAAATGTTGTGCAGAGGGAGGTTTGAGGCCCGCGGGTCGCAAGTTTGAGACCCCTGTAATAACAATATAAAATGAAGTGTGAATAATGAAAAATTAACAGAGGAATCATTATACCATGCCATATAAAATATGTTTAATAATGCTAACATTATATACTACTCAATTGAATTTACATTTTAAATGTTTCCCCTTTCAATTTTCTTGTGATAAATAATTAAAACTAAAATATTTAGCTCTAAGCTAGCCTATTATTTGCTTTTGTTTACAAGGTATTAAATAATTTCAGGGAATCCTTATTTATCTTTAATAAAATATTTGTACATGTAGTTAAAAACAAATAATATTAAAACTTCCCTGAAAAACAAGTTTATTCGATTATTTCTTACGCTAAATGTTCCATTCATCTGCAACTTTGTTTAAATTTGTATATGAACTACAAAGTATAAGTATGATTATGGAAAATATATAGTTTATCACATGAATATATCTTTCACTTATAGTAAATTTAAAGCTATTAGTATTATAATAGAGTACATTAATAAATTACTGAGAACTAGAAAGAACAGAGAGAGATTGTGACCTCGCTATTATAACCCAGAAAATTTTTAACACATTTTCCTCTTGCATCTTGATATAGGATTGTGAAAATAAATAAAATAGTCAGGCACAATGTAGATAATATTTAATGGGGAGTCTTTCTTAAATGGTTCTTGGACTTTCAGGGCTGCACCAAATGGCTTGCCTCTTGAGAATTTGATAAATAGAATTCTATAAAAGTTAAAAGAAGCAATGATTTGTTGATTGGTCATAGTGCAGTAGAATTTTATGACTAAAGCATGAATATTAACACTATTTTAAATCAGATGTTCTAAATAATAATCCAAATAATAAAACTTAACTCAATTTATACAAACAATTATTATAAACTTTAATATAAACTATAAATTTTCATAGATTAAATGTATGTATTTTACTTTAGGAAACAGTGTGACTATTTTTACGAGTTTTGCAAACACAAAATAGATATTTATGTTTTATTTTCTATTAGAAACCAGATTTCATTTTTATAAATAGAACATTAAATACTTCTTTAATGAGATCTAATCATCACAATAGTCACAAAAATGAATGGTATATAAAATTAAGGAATAGTGGTCTTCATATTTTTGTAAGTCTCTTGGATTTAAATGATAAGGCAAGGAACTTGATTCTAGAATTTTGTGAAAATAAAAAGCAGCATTTAAAAGTTTTATGACAAATACTCTTGGATTTTTTTCAGCAATATCCTGTTTTAACATGTTATAACATAATAACATGAAGGAAAGCTCATCTTCATTTACTGCTATTTAAATCATTATAAATTGCCACCATCATGTAAATCACTCTTTATTTCATTCTATAATACCACCAATCAATAAATTTTATGTTATCACAAACAATAATTCTTGCTACAAAAATGCCATCCGCAACTATTGTTTCACAAAGTCATCTGGTCTTAAATACTTCATGGCATTACTTAGATTTTATATACTTTAGATTTTATTTCCTTTTTAGCTTATTAGCAAGCCACTTAAATTGATAGAAATCAATTTGTGAATATACCACAACTGCTAAGTTATCACTCAAATTTTTGGAGAATACAAATGTAATGACAAATAATTGATCAAGGTATTTAACTTGTCTAAAGTTGCCTCCCAAGAAATACCTAAGGGACTCCTGTGAAAGAAAAGATATATCATTTGTAATAAGACTACAACTGAATGACATTAAATTCGGGAAAGAGTGAGAATAATAATAGGGACTTTTTTTTTTTAATTTTATTGTGGCCGAAGTGAATTAGAATTCTTTCACAGTAATATTTGAGGCACATAGCGACAATGAGTAAGGGGCATTCCCACCACCAGTGTTGTCTTCCCTCCTCCCCTGTTCCTAACATGCATCCCACATTTCCCTCCTTTACCCCCGTAATGCTAGCGAAACTGTTCCCTCCTTGTACAGCTTGTTGTAGATTGGATATCAATTTTGATGTGTTGAGTGTGAAAATATTTTCCTATTCTGTTAGCTGTCTTTTAGTTTTAGGCAGTATTTCTTTTGCCAAACAGAACTCTAGTTTCATGTAGTCCTATTTGTTTACATTTGATATTATTATTACTCTTGTCTTTGGCATTCCATCATCAAAGACATTTTTGGAGATATAAGTCTGGCAGTGTTCTACCTATTTTCCCTCAATGAACTTTATAGATTTGAGTCTGATTTCCAAGTCTTAAATCTATTTTGTGTTGATTTGATTTTTATGTAGGGGATGAGATATGGATCAATCTTTTGTTTCTTACATGTGGTTATCCAGTTGATCCAACACCATTTGTTTAAGAGATCGTCTTTGTTTCATTTCAGGTTCTTATGAGATTGGTCTGTAGTTTTCCTTCTTGGAAGTGCTTTTGCTGTCTTTAGGAATGAGTGTTATATTTACCTCATAAAAGGAGTTAGGAAGGATTCCTGTTTTTCAATATTTTGCAAGAGCCTGAGGAATAGTGCTTGTAATTCTTCTCAAAATATTTGATAGAATTTAACCTTAAAACCATCTGGACCTGGACTTTTATTATTGGAGAGTTTCTTTTTGTTTGTGTTTTTTTTTTGGGGGGGGTCACAGCCAGCAGCTCTCAGGGGTTACTCCTGGCTCCACGCCCAGAAATCGCCCCTGAAAGGCAGAGTACCATATGGGATGCTAGGATTTGAACCACTGTCCTTTTGCATAAAGGTAAACACCTTACATCCATGCTATCTCTCTGGCCCCTTGGGGAGTTTCTTAATTATTGTTTCAATTTCCACAGATGTGATTGGAATGTTTAGGCTTTCTACACCCTCCTTATTCAGCCTCGGAAGATGATATTTTTCCAGAAATCCATCTTTTTCTTCCCGGTTCTCTAGTATCACTGAGTACAGATGTTCATAGTACGCCTTCATGATGTCTTGGATTTCTTGGGGTTCTTTTATAATCTCTTCCCTTTCATTTGTGATCCTATTTATTTGTTTGTTCCCCCCCCTTTTTTTGTAATGGGTCTTGCCATTAGTTTGTCTATGTTGTTCATTTGTTCTAAAAACCAACTCTTGGTCTCATTGATTTTTTGTATTGTTTTCCCAGTTTCTATGTTGTTTATTTCTGCTCTAGTTTTTATTATTGTTCTTCTGGCTGAGTTTGGGTTTATTTGTTGTTGTTTTTGCAGTTCCTTAAGGTGTTCTTGTAAATTCTTTTTTTTTTTTTTTTTTTGGTTTTTGGGCCACACCCAGTGACGCTCAGGGGTTACTCCTGGCTATGCGCTCAGAAGTCACTCCTAGCAGGCACCGGGGACCATATGGGAACCGGGGGATTGAACCGTGGTCCATCCTAGGCAAGGCGGCAGGCACCTTACCTGCTGCGCCACCTCCCGGCTCCCAATAAATTCTTGATTTTTGTCCTTTTTCTCTCTCCTGACATAGGCCTGTATTGCTATTAGTTTACACCTAATTACTGCTTTTGCTGTGTTAAAGATTTTGAAGTTTTATCTCTTAATTATCATTCATCTCACAGAATTTTTATTTCTTTCTTGATTTCCTCTTTGATCCAATTATTGTTGAGTAGCATATTGTTTAATGTCCAGATTTTGGATTTTATCCACGGTTTCTTTTTGCAATTCATCTTGATCTCTGCTGCATAGTGGCCTGATGGGGTGTTTCTAATAGCAAGTTAGACTTATATCCTAAGACATGATCTATTTTAGAGAAGGTTCCATGTATACTTGAGAAGAATCTTTATTCTGCTTTCTTGGGGTGGAGAGCCCTGTATAGGCTAGTTAGGCCATTTCCTCTAGTTTCTCATTTAGGGCTCTTATACATTAGCTAGTTTTCTGCCTGGTGGATCTGTCTAGTGGAGATAGTGGAGTATTAAAACCTCCTATTACTATTACATTACCTTCCATATGTTTTTCTATATTTGTGAGCTCATGTCTTACATATTTTACTGGCTCTACAATCAGCCCATAAATATTGATGAGGGTTAGTGCTTCTTGATCTAATGTTCCCCTGATAAGTAAGTAGTGATCCTCTTGGTCTGTAAGCACTTACTTGGGGTTGAATGTAATTTGGTCTGACATAAGAATGGCTGTCATCTTGGCTTTTATTCCCTTGGCTTGAATAAACAATTTTCATCCTTTAATTCTAGCCTGTGCCTATCCTGTTCTTCTCGGTGTGTTTCTTGGAGGCAGCTGATGTCTGTTTTTTTGTTTTCTGATCCATCCCTCTACTCTGTGTCTTTTAATAAGGGAGTTTAGTCCTTTGACATTTAAAGAGATTACCATCAGAGAGGGTTGTTGTGCTATTGTATTGAGTAGGGTGGCTGTTGTTACAGTTGGGGATTTGGATTGTATAGAACATCTTTGAGAAATTCATTTAGATATGGCTTGGTTAATACAAATAGTGTGAGTTCTTTATTGTTTAAGAATGTTTTTAGTTCTCCTTCCCATATGAATGAGAGTTTTGCTGGGTAGTGTGTGCTCGGTTGGAAGTTTCTTTCATTCAGTAGTTTAAATACATCACTCCACAGTCTTCTTGCTTGAATTGTTTCAAATGAGAGCACTGCTTTTATTCTGATGTCCCTTTGTATTTTTGGATTTGAGGGTTTTCTCTCCCTTATTGCTTTAAAGAATTCATCTTTCTATTTATTTATTTATTGCCAGTTGGTTTACCATATGTTTTGGTGTTGGTCTCTTAAGGTTTTTGTTTTTTTTTTTTATTGGGGATTCTTTTTGCCTCCTGGATTTGAGTGGGTTTTTCTTTCTACAGGGTGGGGAAATTCTCTCCTATTATTTAGCTCATTACTTTTTTTCTTTCCCTTTCTTCTACCCTTCAGGTATTCCTACAAAAAGGAAAGGTTATTTCTTTTATCTTTGTTCATTAGATACCTAAATTTTTCCTCCAATGCTTTGTCTCTTGCTTTCTTACTGACTTCTTTGTAATTGTTGTTTTGTAGTTTGAGACTTTATTTCTTGATGCTTAATACTTTTTTTCCTATATTATTTCTAGTATAAGAGAAATCTATATTCATATATTATCTATCAATTCTAAAATTCATAACCCATTTTTTAATAGAAGACATGGGGAAAAAGCTAGAGAGATGGTATTTGATTAAGGTAATTCTTAATCATGCAGCTGAGCCAGATTTGATTTCTGGCACCATATATAATTTCCAAGCATAGCCAGGGATGATTCCTGTCATAAATACAGGAGGAATAAGTCTTGAACACAAGCAGTTGAAGTCTCCTAATAACAATATATAAATTAACTCTGATAATCTCCCAATACAGCAATATCCAATATCTAGTTATCAGATCCAAGATCACCAGAACCAAAAATGTGGGGAATCACTTAGGACTCTTAGAAATATCTGGAATGGGACATTCCCCCAAAGTTTAGGACTCTTAGATTATCTACCTCATTTGGGGATATGATTTCATACTTTGTCAAATAATAGATTCACTTCAAGGAAGATTTTAAATATATATATTCTTAAATAGAACTATTTTATTGATGGTTATATATGATAACTTTATTTTCATGCTTATGCTATTAACTTGTCTCAATTAAGTGTTATACCATGTAGTTTTGTTGAATTTTGTGGCATAATGTTCTTAATTTTTCTGCATAAATGAGATTTATTGAGTTATTCCTTTTCTAGAGTCTTTAGATGAAACAGAATGATCATTTTAGATTGTAATTTTTAAAAACATATTTTTAAATTGATGTTTCCATATTAGAATTTTTGAATGCATTTTTACATTATTTTGTTATTTTCTGCACATTATATTTTTATGACTTTTTATGATTTTATTTTCCGAACTTTTGATGAAGAATGTGTTTTGAAAAGTTAAATTCATAAACATTGTTAAGATAGGCACTGTAAAAATACTAAATTGAGTAATTGCTTGCCTTAAATGAATAAAGTAAGGTTTGATCTTCTGCCAAGATATGACTAAAAACACCCAAAAAACTATTAAGGTGTTGGGGACTGCTAAGAACCATGAACAAAATGGAGTCCATTAGCCATTTTGGCATAACTGCCTATGACTAAAGGCACACATGCCCTTGAAACAAAGGGAATAGCAAACCACAAAAGTTAAAGTTACATAGAGCAGCCCAACCACCCAGCCAGGGGAAAGTTACCTATATAGAACAACTTGCCTTGTGTTAGCAAAAGATTAATGTGTTTACAACTAATGTTTTATTTATGCTTGCTGAGTAAAATTTATAAGATCCTGTTTGGTAACATTTTACATGACTTGTGCTTTCAGTACAAACAAGATGTTTTTTGAAGATAATGATTAACATTTTACATGTGTTCAAGTTCACCTCTTTACCCCTCCCTATTTCCTGCCCCCAGCTTATGCTGATAAGCGCTTGCTAGATGTAATTGGTGGAAAGTTGAGTGACATGCTTGTAACGCCCCCATGACATGCTCTACCTATAAAAGCTAACCTCCCCGGGCAATAAATCCTCTTGATTAGTAAAAGTTGTCCTGAGCCTATTTCTTTTAACCTCTTGAAGTTTGCTTTTTAGATCAGATCTGCTCGTGAAGACGCAAAAAATTAGTAGCAACCCTCACCACCTCATCTCCATGGGTCTGGGGTCCCCTCTGGGGGTCACATTAAGGTAAAAATATCTGAATAAACTCAGAGCAGTGGCACTAGCAGTTAAGTGTCTGCTTTGCACAAGTTAGCCTAGGACAGACCATAGTTCCTTCCCCAATGTCCCATGTGGTTCCCAAAGCCAGAAGTAGCCCTGAGCATTGTGGGGTATGGCCAAAATAACAACAACAAAAAAATCTGAATAAGCTGTTTAAAAAATATAATATAATATATATTAAAATAATAAAATATACTGAATAAATAGTTAAATAATGAAATATAAACAATAGGTTTATTTCTAAACTGATAAAATTTAGAAACAACAAAATAATTTTACCGAAAGTTTATAATATTGGGGCCAGAGAGATAGCATGAAGGCAAGGCCTTGCATGCAGAAGGACAGTGGTTTGAATCCTGGCATCCCATATGGTTCCCCGAGACTGCCAGGAGCAATTTCTGAGTGTAAAGCCAGGAGTAACCCTTGAACATTGCTGAATGTAACACCCCCAAAAACAAGCAAGCAAAAAAACAAAACAAACACAAAAAAATTATAATATTAACTATGTAACTATGTGTGAAATAATTCATGATACTACTTAACTTAAATATAGATAATAGGGAGCTGGGCAGTGGAGCTGGAGGTAAGGTGCCTGCCTTCCTGCGCTAGCCTAGGACGGACCACGGTTCAATCCCCTGGTTTCCCATATGGTCCCCCAAGCCAGGAGTGACTTCTGAGCGCATAGCCAGGGGTAACCCCTTAGTGTCACCGGGTGTGGCCCAAAAACCAAAAATATATATATATAAATATATATAGTGAGAGAGAGAGAGTGAGAGAGAGAGATAATAAAACTGTTTATCTACAAGAAAACCATAGTTTGAATAAGCCAGTTGAGTCTAATTTTTTATAAAAATATAAAAAAAAGCTGCTATCAAAAAATAAAATCTATCAAGAGGAACTTACACCTACTGGAATATCAGTGATAGAACATGGGTGGAAATGATCTTATAAGTTTTAATTCCTTGGCATTGCAATTTTATTTTAGCAAAAGACTTCATCTGAAAACTATGAAATATACATTGAAAATTCTCAAGTAAGATTATAAAACATCCATTTTCTTATTTTCTAAATACCAAATTTATTCTCCTTTCTTTTCCAATCTAACCATTTTCAGCCAAGATATTGTGTACCATTTCAATCTAATTATATAAAGTCAACATTAATTTATCTAAATATGAAATGCTACCCAAACAATAGCTAAACAAAAAAGAAACTAGATAACTATATTTTCTTTTTTATTATTTTATTTTTTTACTTCCTATTTTAAAAGTACATAATTCACATTATATCAAAATCACTTCCAAAAGTAATATTTTATTTTTTTGTTTCTAAAAACTTCAGGAAGTTATTTTCTATTTTATAAAATATTGCCTTTCTTCCCACTCAGTTTGACCCTCTACAAAATTGTTTTCACTGTGTTGAGAGGAGGCATCTCTAAGTGTTTTTGTCTGTTTTATACTTTTCAAGTTTCCTTTTGTTGTTGACATAATCAATCACACCCTCCTGTTCCAATTCAAAATCCTCATCATCAAGTGTTTCTTTTATTTTCTAATGAAACTGAGTATCCCTAAGAAACAGAAGCAAAAACTATGATAGACATCAGCATCATAAATACCTTTAATTGTAATCAAATATAAGAGAAATAGAGAATTCATCTTATTGTACAAAACTAATATAAATTGAAAATAATAAACACAATGAATTATTTATATGTAAATGTATTTTATGAATTTATGTACAGCATTTCTTAAATTAAGAAATAAAAAGATTCAGAAATCAAAATGTCTACATCATTTTTATTGACTATTTTAAATAGTTTTATTGACTGTCTTAAACATCTACCTCTTTTATGTTAATTGCACTTAACTATATAAAACAAGTATCTAAAATTTTAGAAATGATTTTTTTCTTCTTTTAGTTGAATAGGAGGAATTTTTTTTCTTTGAGGCTACTTTGAGAAATAATCAGAAACCATTCTGGTGCTCCTGATTATCCTCATGTTGTGCTGCAGATAGAACCAGATTTGGACAATGTCTTTAATATTTAATATTGGGAGCCAGAGCAGTGGCGAAGCCATAGGGTGTTTGCCTTGCATGCAGCTGACCCATGACTTACTTGGGTTCCATGCCCAGTGTCCCATATGGTCTGCCAAGTGAGGAGAGGTTTCTGAGTACATAGATAAAATAACCCCTGAGCGTCACCATGTATGCCCTCCCACAAAAAAATAATAACATACTCTCATTGTTCACCTTGGAGTTTCGAAGCTATTTATAATAATGTTTTCAATGAACATAGATTACCTATAATGCAAAAATAACTATCTTGCATTTTTGTATTGAAAGAAAATTTCAATACATTAGACACAAGTGGGCATATATTGGTAAATATTGTCACTGAAACAGCCTATGAATCAGAAATGTATGTAAAAGAAGATATAAGCAGCACTACATTTCATTTTATATTTTTCTTTTATTGAGTTTTGAACACCTTGAGGCACTCAGGGGTGTTTTCTGCTTCTGCACTCAAAAATTACTCCTGGCAGGCTCAGGGGAACATACAGATGGCCAGGCATTGATTAAGCTTGGAGACAAACTATGCTAGTGCTCTATGTGCTGTACTCTATAGCTCTGGCTCCAACACTAACTACATTTCTTTTGCTTTTGTTTTGTTTGTTTGACTATTTGGCTAAGTTTGGCTACACCCTGCAGTTCTAAGGGCTTATCCCTGGCTTTGACCTGAGGAATCATTTTTGGTGGTGTTTGGGGAAACTATATATACTCCTGGCAGGCTCGGGGGAACATACAGATGGCCACTAAACTTTAAGCAATATTCTTTAACCTATATAGTATCTTTAGTTTCCATACCTAATATCAGAAAACTTAGAGTTCCATTTTTTTTTCTTTGCAACTTTTAGTAGAAATGTAAATATTCCTGGTTGCACCAGTTTTATCATCTTGAAATGTCATTTTGTAGCATTCTGGAACCATGCATTTATAATATAAGCAAAGAGAAATAGAAGGCCAGAACATCCCTGGTCTCTCTGGGAGAATAGGAGCCAGAGGTCAGTAAACACCATTTGGCAGGCAGTGCAATGGCCTAATTGCACTGAACAACCTGCCCTTTAATGTTTAAGCATTGTTATATGAACACTTTCCAGTACTGATTATTTATTTTTTTTAAATCATTGAAAGAAACTCAGACTTGATATTCAATGAGAAATTTACCACAGAAAAACATAGTGGAGAACACTCTGATCATGAAAAAAAAAAAAAAACCACCAGAAACTCTAGGGGATATTGCTGAGCTATTCTTCTATTATGTATTCAATCTATCAATTGTTTTGTCACCACAGTGCTTAACTACATTCAAAAATTTTATTTAACCCCACATAAGACCCCCTGCTAAGAATTCCTGATCTTAATATTGAAACTCCACTTTTTCATATCTCATAGTGTGCATACATTGATATCCTAACTTTGGTCACCTCTCTACATAACAGCTCTAGGTACAAACGTTATCACAATGGGAAAGCCTAACTAAGATCATTGCCCTGAAGATTCAATCAGTAATGACGATCTATAGAAACTTTCTTATAAAGATTGTAGGGAAGGAATGTTGAGGATGTTTTAGGAGACAAAACACACACACACACACACACAAGAGGATATAATAACAGTAATAATAAAACTAAGAGATGAAACCAAAGGATTTGGTAGGTGAAATGAAAACTTGCCTGAAGGAATCAGCAGCCAAGAAAGCAACTGAGGACAGAATCAGTGAGCTCCAAGATAAGATGCAGAGAAACTCCAGACAGCAGAAATAAAATAAATAAATAAATAAAATAACCGCAAAATAAAGGAACACCAGAGAAGACCATTTTTATATGAATTCAAGAGAAACAACATAAGAATCACTGAGCTCCCAGAAACCTAGGAAAGATATTTTGATGAAGCAATTTTCAATGAAACCTTCACTTTTAGAAGTTTTCACATTTACTTCACTTTTACAAGTTGAAGAACCTGTGCAGCCAGACTTGAGGCCTGATAAATATAAAGCAAAACCTAAAATAAAGACTCCAAGGCATCTTAAGATGAAAGCCCTAGATAGAATTATTTTACTGAAAGTAGTAAGTTCAAGGAAGAGAGTAAAATATTAAGGAATGTTAATAAAATTTATAGCATAATTACAACAGGATATGACATATATAGATATTTCAATTGTTTTAACTGTTGGCACATAATGATAAATATTAGACTAATGTAAACATAGTTCTCAATGATATATTTTGTCTATTTAAACACTCTCATTACAAGGTTTTAATAACAGTTTTTTTCACTAATACAAAGTGATTAATGATTGAATTTCAGTTATATATTGTATAAGACACTTACCCGTACAATTCCCCCCAATAGTGTTCCCAGTCTCACCCCCAAACATCCTCCTGACTTTCTCTGGGAAAGACATACACACACGGGACGCCCCTTTTATACATTGTGGTTTGCAATATTATTACTGAGGAGTATCATTCCTATCACTTTATCTTCTTTAAGTGATCATTTCCAACTATCATCATCATAGTTTTAAATTTTTCATTTTCATCTAATATACTGAGTTGATATTGAAAAAATTTTGAGATCTTGGTGCCTAAAAATAATCAAAGCTCTCAAATAAAATCAATGATATGGAGCTAGAGAGATAGTACTGTGGTTACAGCTCTTCCATACCTATCTATACTACTCATACTATAGATTATGGTCCACTTAGCATATGGTCCACTGACTATCATTAATAGTAAGCCCTGACTATAAGGTGTAGCTTAAAAATAGCTATCAAATTAAGGATACTTAATTTGATATACCATCAAATCACAAAATCTCCCTCTTCTTATATGAAAAGAATATTCTTCAGTCCTTCTCTTGAACATTACTTTACTTGATATACTCCAGCTGCTCTCCAAAGCTCTCCTCATGGAAGCAAGTGAAGTGTCATTTCTTCTGTGTAGTACTCTTTTTTCCTTCCTTTATCATTTTAATTAATTTTCATATAATCCATTTTCATTTCTATCACTTCAGTTGGACTAGTTATATGCCTAAGTCTCCTACAACAGCTATAAAATCTATTATTCTATATGCCTAATGATTTAATACATGTTTGGTACATGTCTGTGGAAAAATAATCATTAATGTTATTTATACCAATAATAAAAAGTGAATAAGCATTTTTATCATCTATTATGATCCATGTGAATTGCACCTCAATATTCCATGCAATTATGTAGATTTTTATTTAGTTTAGATATGTTTGAACATAACCCAGTGGTGTTTAGAGCCTCCTTCTATCTTGGATTATTTGAAGACAGTATTCAGGCTGATGGAAATCAATCCAGCATCAATCAAGGTGAATATTTAATTCTAAAGTTAACATAGCAGGAGAACTGATCTATACAGCTGAGTTTGGGTGGCTAAATTGAGAGGGTGAAGTAGATATTCTTGAGAGAATTATGAAGGTACAATGATGAAAGGTGTAGTACTGAAACTACATGCATAATATACTAGTACTAATAATATTGCAAAGAAAGTCAATTAAAATTTATGAATAAAGCTAAATTTTAAAAACTGAGCACTTTATTTCTGCACTATCTTTCTTGCCCACAACTATCACTTTTGTAGAGCATATAATGTAGAGACTTACATTTATGTCATCAAAAAACAAATAAGTACACCTCCAAGTGACTATGTTTTTCCTCTACAAATTTACCTTAGAGTCATTAAAATACGTGTTTCCTTTCAACAGTTTTGTATTTTCGTTCCCCCAGGATTGTTAAAACTTTCAAACTGGCTGATGCTGCCACTTCTGTGATAAGAATAAGTCATTCTTTTAGGAGAGAAAATTCAATGAGAAATAACACAAAGTACCACACATTTTGTTATTCAAATATTAGATACACAGCACGGTGTCATTTAGTGATAGGCTGATGTACCAGATGTCAAATGCTATCTTCAATTCTGCTCATTCTTCCAATTTCTTATTTTATGCTGTGGAATTGTGTCATGACTCATTAATTAACTTCATGCACTAATTAAATTATCAAGGATGAGATTTTTCATCTGCAATGACATTTCTAGGTAAATCAATGTCCCAAATATATCCTCTGACTTTCTAAGCGAATCACTGTCCCCTTAC